>WNNJ02000843.1:0-130271 GCA_012934845.2 Pomphorhynchus laevis | reverse complement strand
ATTTGACTCATGTCTTGTCTTGCAAGAAGGGGGGACTTCTTATTGTCCGTCACAATGCAGTGCGTGATGTAATTGCTAAGGAGTTGTCCCAAGTATGCCATGGTGTGGAGACTGAGCCGGTACTTCGAGCTATTGGGAGCCGTACGTGCTTTGAGTCGGCAACAACGTGCTGTGATCCGGACGCACGTCTCGATGTGGTCTGCAGTGGTTTATTTGAGAGTAGGTTCGTGCGAACGTTTCTGGATGTTGCCGTGTTTAATGCACATGCAAGTTCCTATTCTCAGTCAGCAGCCGCATCATTCAGATACCATGAGAACCGAAAACGAGCAAAATACGATGAACGTGTAACAAACGTAGAAGGAGGGACCTTTTTTCCTGTTATCTTTTCATCCGCGGGTGGTGCTGGCCCAGCAGCTTCGAGACTACTGAAAACCATCGCGGAAAAGGCTGCTTCCCATTCGCAGATGACTTACTCCGAAAGAATATGCAAGCTGAAGCGTCGGATTGCGTTCTGTCTTTGTCGAGCGTCTTCTGCGTGTATTAGGTGTGCACGATCAACACGGAGCGCACCAATGGCTTCCTTCTGAGAAGAGTCGATTGTTTAAAAATCTCTAAAATTGTTCCAATGTTTTAATGGCCCATTTGAGGGAACCTTCTAATGTAAATTAATAATAAATTTTCTCATTAAAAAAAAAAAAAAAAAATACAAAGCAAATAACAATCCTCAATTAATGCCAAAGGGCAAACCTGCGACTGAGCTGAAATGCTGTTCATGCAATGGCCCAAACGCGAAATGCAAAGGCTGTCAGTGTGCTAAGAAGAAAATATTTTGCTTAAACTGTTCCGCAGTAAATTGTACAAATCATCATGTTGATTCCAGTCCAACTGATATAACTAATGTGTCTATGTCAACCATGAAACAAACTAATTCAAACCTATCAATGTCATATTATAGAGGTTGTCATGTTGCTCATCCACTAATTATCGATTGCACATACGATACATCAGGAGACTCTGAAAATTTATCCGTGATCGACATCTTTACGAGAGTTGTACATTGGCAACCTAACTTATTCAGACTTCCGAAATGTATAGAATCCAAAAAATTTATATCAGAGCTTGCACGTATATACAGGGATTCGTTAACTAATTCGGAAGATTTTCATAAGTACATAATCTTTAGTCATCTAATTCTACAAAGGAACGTACGTAATACTATTAAATCATTAAAAGCAACTTTATCACGACGACTAGATCTGTGGTTCAAGAATGAATTTGGTAAATTATATGCGGAAGCCTTGGCGCTGCAAAGTATGAAAACATTGAAAGTGAAATCACCAAAAACAAACGACTGGCGCAAAAGCTTCATCTCACTAGTAGAGAGCTCTAGATTGAGCACAGCAATACATCTTTTAGATCCTGAGTCTAAAGTTGGAGTTCCCTTGCTACCTGATGATTTGGTTGGTTCTAGATCCGTACGAGAATTATTACTTGACAAACACCCTGCGCAGGCTCCATTGAATCCAGATGCTATTAACTGGAAGGTCCAAATTACTGCTCCAAGTTTCCATTCAGTGATATTCGATTCTATTAACAGTGAATTAATTATACACATGGCCAAACGGGTGAAAGGTGGTGCAGGTCCTTCTGGCTTAGATGCGTTAGCTTGGATGAATATGCTAACAAAATTTGGTAACGAATCAATACAATTGGCTGAAGCTCTCTCAATATTTGCACGGTCTCTAGCAACTGAACACTTGCCTAATGATGTTACAAAAGTACTGACTACTAATAGATTAATTGCCTTAACGAAAGAATCAGGTATAAGGCCTATAGGCATTGGAGACGTTAGTAGAAGAATAATGTCAAAGGTTATTCTCTCTCTCCTTTCAGACGACATACAACAAGTTTGTGGACGATTACAAATGTGTGCTGGTCAGCGAGCCGGAGTTGAGTGTGTCACCCACGCAGTTCGTGATTGCTTGTTCAGAAATCCTGACGCAGTTCTTTTGACGATCGACGCAGATAATGCATTTAATAGAATTAACAGATCAGCAGCTCTTATTAACATTTCTCGCATATGTCCATCGATGTCTACAGTATTGCACAACCTCTATGATAGTCCATCCCAATTATCGATTGGAAATGAATTTATAACATCTTACGAAGGCTTCACACAGGGCGATGTACTATCAATGTCTGCTTACGCAGTAGCGACCATACCGCTATTGAAGGTCATCGAAGACAAATTCCCTCGTATCAATCAATTCTGGTACGCGGATGATGGTAATTTAGTCGGTGAAACTAATCAAATCTACAACTCATTCAAATTTCTATGCGAACACGGACCTGCTTTTGGATTCAATATAAATAAAGAAAAGTGTGTGCTGCTAACTACACCTGATAAAGCCACTGATATGTACAAACTGTTTAAAGACACAGGAATAAAAATCGCCGTCGATGGAACCATAGTATTGGGTGCTCCGATCGGGGATGATAATTATATTCACAAAACGATAAGCTCCAAAATTTCTAAATACTGCTTACTTGTTGATCGTTTAGCTGACGTCGGTGTTATTGATTTACAGGTAAGCTATGCTAGTATGACCAGAGCTTTGCAGCATAAATATATACACATGCAACGAACGACGAATTGCTTAAATGGCTGGTTCGATGAATTAAATGATACTATTCGGCGTCGCTTTGACGAACTTTTTAATTTGAACTCAACGAACGACAATTCCATGTGGCCATTATTTTCGCTCCCATTAAGACATGGTGGTCTAGGCATAGTTGACCCACGAGTCACAGCACAAGTAGAGTTCGAAAACTCTGAGAAGCTATGTCTTCCTTATTTAGGCGGCTTGTATGGGGTTGAGTTAAAGGCGGAGCAAGATAAGTATATTTCCCAGATACGCACATCAAAAAACGAGATGCACAAATCGCTACTTATGGATAAGCTATCTGATTTAGATAAAACTACTATATGCATATTGGAGCACCTACAAGTCAAGGGTGCTTCCTCATGGCTATCCACGTATCCTACAAATGACCGTTGTACTCGTCTTAATAATATGGAATTTCGGGATGCAATTGGAGCTCGGTACAATAGACTGTCTTGCGATGTTCCCTTACATTGCCCATGCGGTGAACGAACATCACTGGCACACTCACTAACTTGTCCAACTGGAGGTCATCCTTCGATTAGACACGATTTGATTCGTGATATATTATCCAATACCATGACCGAAATTTGCGATAATGTCCAGACAGAACCAGCTTTGAAATCAGTACATCATAGTATCGTGTTCGAGCGCACAAGCACTTCTAGAGATCATGAAGCACGTTTAGACATTGCTTGCTATGGATTTTACGGAGGTCGTTCTGAGCGAACTTTATTCGACACATGCGTATTCAACGCATTCGCGCCGTCCAACCTCTCGAAGTCAACAACGTCCGCCTTTGAATTCCACGAAAAGCGAAAAATCGCAAAGTATCAAGAGAGAGTCATACTAATAGAGAGGGCAAACTTTGCGCCATTGGTGTTTTCTTGTTTTGGTGGTGAAAGTAAATCGTCGGTCACGATAATTCAGCGCATTGCTCGTAAATTGGCAATTAGAAAAAGACACACATATGCAGAGGAATTGACACGTCTTCGGTCAACGATTGGCATACAACTGGCTCGCTCAATTTCTTTATGCGTTCGGGGTGCCCGTTCTGCTCGCAATCGCCCTGCGCGCTAAATGAAAAAACGTACAATATTCTTTTAAATTATTTGACGCATCACGTTTTTTTTGTGTTTGTTTGTACATTTTGGAGTTCTTATAAAAAAATTATTCTCTTAAAAAAAAAAAAAATAATACATCTACTGCGTCTAACCATGGCGGTATTGTTGCCATTGCTCGTCACCCAATGTCTTTACGTAAAATCAACGTTAACATCCGTTACACCTCGTTCGAATTACTCATATGCAGATTATCAACTCCTTTCCCTCTGGAACTTGTGATTGTATACCGTCCAGGTTCAGTTGCCCCATCACGTATCTTCTTTAACGACCTTGCAGATCTAATGTCTCACTGTTCATTGTCTTATACTCCTTTTGTTCTCGGTGACTTTAACATTCGTCTTGATCGCCCGTCTGACTCTGACTCTATCACTTTAACTAATCTTTTTTCTGATTTTAAATATAAATTACTTTCAACAAGCCCAACTCATATAGATACAAAAGAAAATCGAGGTGTTCTTGATTTAGACAGTATTATAGACAACCAAACCGTGTTATCAATTCTTAAAGATCTTCATCCTACACCTGAACCTGTTAATGAAGAATTCGTACTACAAGGCGATGTAGAAGGCAGGGTTGAACACTATGACGTAAGATTCAGTGACCTGACTCCAGCTGACATTATCCATGCAGCGAGGATTACAACGGGATCTGCTGGTCCGTCTGGAGTCGACGCGGATGGCTGGAAAAACTTTCTGACACATCATGGAAATGCATCTAGCAAGTTGGCTATCCAAATATGCGAATTTACAATCAAAATAGCGATGGACACAATTGATCCGATACGATTAGATGCATACACAGTCAGCCGCCTCGTACCTCTTGATAAGAACCCAGGAGTGAGGCCAGTTGGAATTGGAGAAACATTACGAAGAATCATTGGACGAGTAGTACTGAACCACGTATCCAAAGATATCACTTCTGTTTGTAACAATTTTCAACTTTGTGCGGGTCAGCGATGTGGAACGGAAGTGGCGGTTCACACAATGCGAGAGGCATTTGAAAAGACACCAGACTCATGTATACTCCTGATAGACGCGAAAAATGCATTCAACCAAATAAACAGAAATCTGGCACTCAGAAATATAAAATATATTTGTCCATCCCTGGATAAAATCCTACATAACACATATGGACGCACATCCGATCTGGTCGTGAATGGTACGGTACTACACTCCGCCGAAGGCTTTACGCAGGGTGATCCTCTAGCAATGGCAGCTTTTGCCCTGGCGTCCATTCCTCTGATCAACCGTTTAAAGGAAGTGGCGCCGGGTGCGAAACACGTTTGGTATGCTGATGACGGGGGATGCGTCGGCACAATAGCAGAATTGGAAAAAATATGGAAAGAGCTACAGAGATGTGGTCCATCCTTTGGATACTTCATCAATCCCCGGAAGTGTACACTATTAGCTCATAAAGATTTAGTTGAAAATGCTGCAGTTGCTTTAACTCAACAAGGAGTTGCTATGAGGAAGGATGGAGTTAAATATCTAGGAAGTTTTATTGGAGAATATGATTTTGTGCACAACAAATGTTCAGATTTAGTTGAGAAATGGAAGAATACTTTAGATAAACTACAAAGCGTTAGCACTCAGGAGGCTTTCGCTAGCTATCTACTTCTAACAAAGGCGATACAACCCAAATTATCGTATATTGAACGTACGTGCTATATGCAACAAGCGTGGTTAAAGCCATTCCACTCTAAGCTGTTCAATGATGTACTACCTGAAATGCTGGGATACATAGGTCAGGACAACGAAGCTGAGATGATAATATCACTCCCGAATCGTTTTGGAGGGCTGGGAATCATAAACCAATTAAGAACGTGCGGTTCAGAGTATGAAAACTCGGTCAAGATTTGTAATCCCGCAATGAAAGGTCTAATAGGTGATGACTTGGAAACCCAGCAGAAGCAAATATACAAAGAAATCAAAGAATGTAACAAGAGAGAGACAGTACGATACAGGCAAAGTATAATAGAATTATCACCCAGAGATCTATTTACAATTTTTGAAAACGCGAGCAAAAGTGGAGCTTCGGCGTGGCTCAGCAGTAATCACGGAGCTAAAGATTTGTTCCTTAATACTCGCGAGTTTCACGATGCTCTGTTAGCTCGTTATGACTGGCAAACCTCGAATCATGGAAGGTGTGAATGCGGTAAAAGCAATGAAGTCGCACATATACTGTCTTGCAGAACTGGAGGAATGACATTTGTACGCCACAATAGCATTAAGAGTGAACTTGCGAATCAAATTCAAAAAGTATGTCGAAGGGTAATCCAAGAACCAATATTACAGAATGTACCCGAGACCACGTCATTTGAAGCAACATCGACGACTAGGGATCGTAATGCAAGGGCAGACATTGTGTGTAACGGCCTATTCGGACATGTGACGGAGCGGTCCTTCCTGGACATTTGCATTTTTAATAGTTTTGCTCCATCGTATGCAACGAGTCACATGTCAAATCCCTTTGTATATCACGAGGAAAGGAAGAATGGCAAATACAAAGAACGTATAAACAGAATTGAGCGGGCTCATTTTCATCCATTTGTTATGTCAACAACGGGTGGATTGGGAAACGCGGCTAACACTGTGTTAAAAAAGGTAGCATCAATGCATGCTTTGCAAGGACCACAGAATTACGCCGAGATAATACACACATACAGATGCCGTTTGTCGAGAATGATGGCTCGAGTAGTATCAATGTCCATGCAGGGCGTTTGTAGCCAGACGCTAGAATTGTAAAACATGACAAATCATAAATGTATTATTATTAAAAAAAATTTAATAAATTTGTATTATTATTTGTATTATTAACATATACTGGATAGATTTACGGATTGAACAAGGCTTAGGGTGCGACCATATATTTGAGAAATTTGAGTTGAAACAGAGTACGCAATCTGAGTTGCCTAAAGGATCCAAATGCGTAACATTATTGATCATGGATATTTTGATGTAAGGCAAATATCGAGTAAAGAACGATGATGTCAAGAGAAACGTGTAAACTCTAACATGCAGAGTAAGATTTAAAAAATTAACGATATCAAGGAATACCGAAGAAGAATGATCACTCGCAGAGCACATATAACTACTTCAATCGACAGTCGGCATGTTTAAATCACAAACTACATACCATTACTTCGATGACCAAATTTTAGTAAGTCATCAATTATGCAACTCACATTAGAGAGAGATATTTGACCGATAATGACTGATCCATGAGTAGGTAGCAATATGCTACCCTATAAAACCTCAATTCCTGCTTCTGATTTTACATCTATTAACTTGAACGTTACGCTGTTATGCACGTATAAACTCACTGATCCACCTCTATTACTAGCTCTATCCGTCCGATAAGCAGAATAATTTGTTACCTCAATCTTGGCGTCTGTAATATCAGAGTGTAACCAAGTTTCAGTTATAGCCACTAACAATGGATGTTTAATCTGAACATAAAGTCTTAATTCATTAATTTTAAAGAGAAGGCTACGAGCATTGATATACATAATCATACAACCATAATTGACATAGGCAGATCGCTGTGTACGACTCACATTGTCACAACTTCCTACTATTATTAAAACTATTGAGAGCAAACCACAAAGGGAAACGGTACTCGAAAATATTACTTAAGCAATCAAGATATTCAAATCTTCGAATATTAGATGGGGTAAAAGGGACAAAAGGATTTTGAAAGCATTCCCCTAAAGTGGGATCCAATGCAACCGAGGCCTTCGCCGCACACCCTGAAAATTTCGATTGTCAAGTTCGTCTCTCCGGCATCTATGCGCGTTTTTAAAACTTGTTTATCTTCGTGCAAACGTTTACGTTCGTTCACATCCAGATCTTTCAATAATATGACAGGAGAACCTTTGAGGCGCAAACAGTTCAGAAAAATGTGCTGGATAGCAACCTTGTGAGTAATTATTGCTTTCAACAGTCTAGGATGATTACCATCATTTTTACCAATACGGGAGAGAGCTACTATTCTAATTTTAGAAGTGACCACCTGAGGAGAATTTGCCAGAATAATTGACAAGATAGCACGTGTTGATTTTGAATGTTGACTGAAGCTGATTGCGATACATTCGTAAAAATGATAGCAAAGAATCATGTTGTTTACCTATCTGTTAATAAGTAGAAATGTGCTGCATCGGGCAACTTACTCTTGTGTTGTCTGTTGACTCGGATAACATACATGTTGACTTCTTGGATGTATCACTGTTTAAACATGCATCAAAGTCTGCGGAACCGCTACTTATTGTTCTTGATGATTTTCATGTCATTTTCGACATCATGATTTAACATCGAATCGTCTATATTAAAGCTTGTCTTTTAATGCCAGCATCGTGTGTGAATAGGGTTAAATCCTTATCCATATGCGAGCTGAGTCATTACTACAACGAGAGAGCGTCGGTACAACTTTATCCAAGCAGACACAAGCGGGCGCATCCAATTCTGCAGACAAATCACGAGACTGGCTGTTTTGGGTTAAAAGCGACAATACTAATTTAATCACATTTTGCGATATAGATGCACTGGTTGGCCGATTTTTTGAGTTGAATAGTAATTTTAATTTAGCAGCCGTGCAGAAACCACATAAAAACGGCGTCATTTTAATTTTACTTCTCAAAAACTCAGAGACATTCACAATTGTCCATATTTCACAATCCGCTGAGTCACAACCAATTTTGTATCTTGCTCCCAATTTTCAAGGCTCCCAATTTTCTCCAATCTTGTATCTTGCTGCCTCTATTAAACTTTACAAAAAATTTAAACGCGATCAACATCTAGTGGTATACGCTGATGATACCACAGCCCTGTTTGGGCTGTACTATCATCTTGTATGTATCTCGTCTAATACAGGTCTAAACTTGTCTAAATATACTTGTCTAATATATACTCGTCTAAACTTGTCTGTATCCAAGCAGACACAAGCGGGCACATCCAATTCTGGTAAAGGCGCCAATACAGGTTCAATCACATTTTGCGATATAGACGCAAAATGATAATTTTGCATCATCATTTTGCATCAAAGGTTGATCGATCCTTTTAGTTGATGTTGAATAGTAATGTTAATTTAGCAGCTGTGCAGAAACCACAAAAACGGCGTCATTTTAATTTTACTTATCGAAACTCAGAGACATTCACAATTGTCCATATTTCACAATCCGCTGAGTCGCAATCAATTTCGAGAGTAACAAAATCATACTTTTTGTTTGATTGCAGATTTTGGCTCAATATCGTGTGCTGCTTTAACGAAAGTGGTATTCTTCTGCTAAGGCATTGTTAAATCCTTCGTAGATGAATATCGTTCGTCGATAATTTGATTGTTTCGATAATTCGTTCATTTCCAATGATATTGTAAGTATATAATATTTTACCAAGAATAGTTCGAATAGTTGAAAAATTATTTAGATAGCTTTACTAAATAAAGATATTTAACAAATATGTATTTACATAAAGATTATGAATAATCAGTATCGGAGAAGGAATTTAAGCCACGGACAGATCCCTATAAATAATAGAATGGTAATCCAGTTTGTGTAATTACTAAAATAGCATTTTCAATAATAGCAGTCAACTTACCGTTATCCGCTCTTATCTCAATCCAACCATCCATTCGAGTCGCCAAGCTTTCAACAATACACAAGACATCCACAAAATGTTTGCAATTCGTTTAATCAAAGATATTGCAATAACATATTTCCAAATCAATTTCCAATACAATCTCAAGTAATTTTAGCTTTTATTTTTATTAACATTTTTATTTTATTTACAGGAATTCTACAATTTATCTAAAACTACCGCAAAATCTAACAGAACTTTGGAGGTATAATTATTCTAGCTTAGCTAATACGGTATTGTGTGCTTTGTTTTCAATTTCTTAAATATTTTATTACAAATTATCTAATTATATTTTACAATTATATTTTAAAAGGTTTCTTTTTATATAATTTACATTAATGCCATAATCCAGGGGTCTCCAAACTACAACCCGCGGGCAACAACCGGCCTACTGACAGATTTTTTCTGGCCCGCGGAGAGCTAGCATACTTGAAAACTCCTTTTATAGCACATATATTTTTCTAGCAAATTAACTAAAGTTATCAAAATTGAAATGGCAAGACGTCCCGCATGAGTCAGAAAATTTATTGAATTTTCGATTCCAGTTTGGAATCATCATAAGAAATTGTAAGATGTTTGTAATCAAGAAAATTTTTACTTTTAAAAATTTAAATGATTACAAACATCTTACAATTTCTGATGATGATTCCAAACTGGAATCGAAAATTCAATAAATTTTCTGACTCATGCGGTGCGTCTCGCCATTTCAATTTTGATCATTTAACATTGACCCCGAGCACCTTTTGTTTCCATAACTTAAGTTATGGAACATTAACAAATTAACTTAAGTTCACTGAAGTATTCAAATTTTATGTTTAATAATTGTAAAGATAACATCTATATTGATATGGTCCTGGGCTAACTACTAATAACATTGTTGTAGGCTTATTGTTTTTGTTTTTGTAATAAGATGGATAAAGAAACACGGAATTGTAATGAGTAAAGACATGTATAATATGCAGAATATTTAACTTCAAGATATAATAACTAACAAATTATTGAAATGAATCCAACTACATTTCATACATTTTAAATTAAAACACAACTTATTACATACATAATGGCATATCAAATACTAATGAGATTTATGTAATTGAGATTTTCCACTGATAATAGTTTTAAGTTGTGGACTAATTTCACTTGTAGCAATTATTAAAATGGATTTAAGATTCTCGTCGGTTAATTTAGATCTGTAAGCATTTTTTATGTACTTTATTTTGGAGAAGGTCTTCTCACACATATAAGTAGTGCCAAAAACAGAAAACAGCCCACGAGCAAATTTATGCAAATTAGAAAATTGTGACAGTGCAAGACTCTTATAAAATTTTAACAATGATGAGTTTTGATATTTGTTCTTAATTATATCACTGCACTGTAGATCAATCATTTCAATTTGAAGTTCAGAGGCTAGGGTTTCAATGTCAGCATCAAAAGGATTCTGGAAAATCTTAATTTGATTCGCAATGAAATCAAAGTCCGAGAAACGAGTATCAAAATGTGTTTCCAAAGAACTCAAAGTTTTGATTGCAAAATCTTTGATAATATTGTATAAATCAGGAAGATTTTGGTCTTCTCCTTGCAATCTCAAATTCAGTTTCGTTCACATGTTTTGTCAAATCAACATAGAATGCTAACTTCCACAGCCATGCGTTGTTTTGTAATTCAGTAAGAGGGCGATGCTTTTCATTCAAAAAAATTTCGATCACTGCTTGAAGTTCAAAAAAGCGCTGAAGGACTTTCCCACAACTAAGCCAACGTACGGCAGTATAATAAGGCAAGTCATTTTCTCCAATCTCTTCAATAAATTGTCGGAATTGTCGATGATTCAGCCCAAAAGTCTTGATAAAATTAACGGTTGATATGACTGGTTTCAGAACTTCAGACATATTCAAATATTTTCCGCACAAAGACTGTTGATGAATGATACAATGTAAGACTAATGGTTTTGAACCACCGTCATTTTCTACAGCCTTTGACACAAGAGCGATTACTCCTTTATCTTTCCCACTCATGCTTTTGCCTCCATCAGTTGTAATACATTTCAAGTTTTTCCATCGAAGGTTCTTTTGATTAATGGTCATTTCAACTCCTTTAAAAATATCCGCACCCGTAGTTGTCCCATGAATACCATACATATCAAGACGTTCTTCATGCATTTCATAACTTTTATCTACTCCTCGAATATAAATCAACACCTGAGCAGTGTCTGTCACATCCGTTGACTCATCCAAGGCCAAAGAAAACCACTCAACATGTTCATTTTTGTCGAACAGTTGAGAGGATATATTTTAATCGATGTTCTCTACCCTTCGAGCTACAGTGTTTGCCGACAAGCTGACAGTTTCTAATGAACTTACCTTTTCAGGCCACATTTCTTCGGCTACTGCATTTATGCATTTTTTAATCATTTCTCCATTGGTGAATGGTTTTCCACGTTTTGCTTTTTAAAGAGCCACACGAAAGCTGGTACGAGTTGCTGCCTCTTGTTCAGCTTTGAGTTTTGTAAATGAAGATTGCTGCGATTTTAATCCGCGCTTCATTGCTTCGAATTTTTCTGTCCGCAAACTTCCTGTATATTTTGAGTAATTTTCAAAATGTTTTGCTTCATAATGACGTTTAATGTTATATTCTTTGAGAACGGCTATGCTTTCATTGCAAATCAAACACAGCGCCTTGTTACTGGACTCAATTACGAAATACTGAATGCTCCACTGATCTTTGAATTTTCTGCATTCACTATCAATTTTTCGCTTCTTTTCCATACTACTAAATCACACACAAGAGCAACAATTAAATAAAAATACTGTTACAAAGATGTCTTAAACTGAAACACGCACAACCACGTTTTAAGGAGGAGCACTATTTTATTCACAACGGTTCATAGGAACTGACTTGTGGTTGCGCCACTAGCCTTCTTATATATTCCAATTACTGCCATCTAGAAGTGTGTGGAAGACAGTAGAACTTTCTCGAACAAAAGAGATTATTCTGTACGCGCTATTAGCGCCATCTGTTGGAGATAGAAGGTACTGCCTATTTCCGCTTGCATCCACCAGATGTCGTGTCACGTTACTTCTCATGGCTCGTACTCTACGGCTGATACATAAATTACAGATAATGGCAGAAAATTAATAATTTACAGTAGATGCGTTTTGCGGACTTTAGTCCGATTTACAGCCTTTTTAAACCTCGCGTACTTTTTCAGACTTTTTTTCTTAAGGAGACTATTGCACTTTTTACCACCGGCAACAATGATAATATGGTTTGGCCGTCGGAACTTACTGGAGTAATAAGTATGGTCCTAAGGCTGGAAAGTTTGGAGACCCCCGCCATAATCAATGGTAATGCCTTTTAATAATGCCTTTTGTCACGCCTTAATAAATTAAAACATGACAAAAATTTTCATAAATTTGATAACTTTGTAAATAAAATAAATGAATACAGTTCACTAGGAATATAGTGATGGTTCGTCTGCCGACTCAGCAAAACAAGCCGTGTTTCCTCGTTGCACCGCTGCGCTAATTTGCTGCATGAGGAAACTCATTGCCCGTTTATCTCCACTCTACCGAACTAATTGTTTTTTCCCAGAAACTGCAAAAAAGCCGATACATTGGTGCCAACTGCTCTTACAAATACAAATACAAATTTATTTTATGTGGCAAATGCGTACAAGCTGTACGCTTACATGTCCACAAACAAAAATGAAAAAGTCAAGCGGATAAATTGTTAAAATGGGATCGGATTTGTCGTTTGAAGCACTGCAGGGAAGTTGATTGGCGTATATGAATGGGCAGATGATTCCACGATAGAGGAGCAGCCACCAGGAAGGAGCGGAGTCCAAAGGAGGTAGAGTAGTTTAGGACATGTAAAGGTTTTGGTAGGTTTTCTTAGGTTTTCGATGACGATCAAAACAAACTTGTACTGCCGCTCATCTAAGCCGCTATATTAGGTACGCTTCACAAGTTAAGCATGAACCACAACGGAACTTGCAGAATGTACTGCGCGCTATGTGTCTAGCTGCGAGAATGTTTGGGCATGTAAAATCTCGAAGAAGCACTCGCCTCGCCTCCCACGGGAGTAACGAAGCCCCGTCGGACCGCTTACGGTTGTCTCTTGTCAAATCGACAGTTTCCAGTCAGAATGGAATTCCTGCGGAGGCTAGGGTCATTCTCATAATTTCATTGACCGCTGAACGGTGTACATGTCTGCCTTTTGTTTTGTTGCGGTCTAGCGCATGGACGCTGTTTTTCCGGTCCGCTTCTCCACATATACATCAATGTGGTTGAGCACATTGAACGCCAAGTCTGAGTGCAACTGCGGTGGACAATGATTGGTCATCAAGCCGGATGCCAACGGAAGCTTCGGTAATGCTTCGAGGAATGCCCCAGACCATTTTGAAGCGATAGCAATGAGGCAAGCACGAAATTCGGGACTAGTTGCTTTGTCGACAAGCTTTTGATGACACGCATCATAATAGTCCCCCATCCTTCGTTTTTAAAGGGTTTGCTTCGATGGGATGGCTGCCTGAAATTCAGCGTGTCATTTGCCTCTAGCTTTTTAAAGTATGGATCTGGTAAGAGTGGATGGAATGACGGGCTGTGTCCTAACAGTCCCTTGGTTAATCTCTTTTTAAGCATACGGAGGATCCGAACGCAAGTATTGCGACTTTTAGCGCTTGTCGGACACCACGACCTCCGAGTCTTATCCGTAAGGTAGTTTTCGCTACGCATCATTAGGAAGCGGTACATTCAGTACCATGATCAGTAGACGGCGGACTTCTGCATCGAATGAGTTTAGTACCTTGATCCCAATGCAAACGTTTTACTAATGTGATACTGGAATGACAAAGTAGTCTTCCCCATTGTTATCAAAACACATTTATTAACGTTTAAGATGAGTCTAGTTGCTTAACACCATTCAGTAAGGCATTCCAGGTCGTCCTGTAGTGAATGACAATCGATAGGTGTACGAACAACAGTCCTAATTTTTAAATCATCAGCATATGCTAAAACAGGGTTCTTTAAACGCATGAGCAGGTCATTAAGAAATATGACAAAAAGAAGTGGGTCGATAACAGATCCTTGAAGTCCAGGAAAGCACCTTAGAGCTCTTTAAAAGAACACACCAACTCTTACTTGGAATGACCGCAAAGATAAGAAATTCTTAATCCACTGAATGGTCTGAAAATGTTAACCATTGTGAGCAAGCAATGAGACGATACCGTTATGAGGGGTACAGTCAAAGATCTTAGAAAAGTCCAAAAAGACAGCGTCGATAACATATTTAGAACTTAAGGGGTCCGATAAATTTGAAAGAGAGTTGATAATGTCGGTCTATATTATTGTTGAAAGAAGAAAAGACATCCACCGACAGATGTATCGGTCCATCCTTCACGAGCTGTTATTAAATTGGTTCAACAAGAACGTCCCGGCATAAATTCATGTTGTTAGTTCGAGAGAATATTGTTTTTCTCAAGATGAAATCGAATCTGCTTCGAGACTAGTTCTTCGAGAATTATGGAAAACACGCTAATAAGACTAAAAGGGCGAAAGTCTGTCGAACTAACAGGTTGATGCATTTTGGGTATCGGAACTACGATGGCACGTTTCTAAATGTCAGGAATCCAGGAATGTTTGAGGCTGTGTCGAAAAACAGAATATAGATGCTGACAGAGAGAGCAAGCTAAATCACGAACCAGAAAAGGTCCAATGTAAAAAGAGACCTGGGATTCAAATTGCCTCAACGCCAATAATTCACTGTAAATATTATCTACTTAAATGTATATCGCGCAGTGGTGTATAGTAACAATAATCTCCTGCCAGACGAACTGATTAAAGTCTACCGTGAAGTTACATGGAACTGCTGAGATCATTTCTAGATGATTAATAATCTGGGTTTCCCCTGTCAGAACTTTGTTCGACGAGTGAATTGAGTTAATTCCCGTTTAAACGTTTCGTGAACTACGAACGTAGGACCATAATCTTTTCGGATTATGAGAAATACACATTGCAATGATGTTCTCGAATGATTTTCTTTTTTTTAAATTTTAGCCAGTTATAAAGATTCCGAGAAGCAGTGTACTCAATACGAATAGACGGATCTGTTCTAGACCTATGACATAATGTGTTTCGAATTTTCAGGGCTAAACGGACCTGATAGTCCAAGCAAGGAGGCGCGAGATACCCGATTTAGGGCGCTGCAATGGAGCAAAACCGTTGGACGTACGCAATAAGCGGGCCGACAAGTCTTCATAACTTTCTGGAACAGAAGAATTATACGTGTTGATTTCGGTAGAAAATGCGATTTGAAGTTGCTTAATGTCAACTTTAGCTTAATTTCTTTTCATGATCTGAGTGAAGGGTGAAGGCAGATCGTCGTGGCAAGGTACATACCATGACAGTGAACAGTGATCACTGTTGCCTACTGGTGGATAATAG
This sequence comes from Pomphorhynchus laevis, assembly GCA_012934845.2. Classification (NCBI taxonomy): domain Eukaryota; kingdom Metazoa; phylum Acanthocephala; class Palaeacanthocephala; order Echinorhynchida; family Pomphorhynchidae; genus Pomphorhynchus; species Pomphorhynchus laevis. The sequence continues at coordinate 114,417 of WNNJ02000843.1, read as the reverse complement.
CATATGTTAGAAATATCACCAATAACTTTTGTAAAAACTAAGTCAAGAATAGACCGAGATCCAATGTACGTAGGAGACAAACATGTTGGACCAACATTAAGTCAAAGAGAAGGAAACTACCGAGTTCCTTTTCAAGTCGAAGGCATCACAGCAAATTCTGACCTTCCCAATCAATGTTGCGGAAGTTAAAGTCACCGACCAGTAAAAATAGAGTAGAGGAACATAGACTACATAGATATGGCCTCAGTAAGTTAAAATCCAATAATGCGAAGGGGCACAATACAATATACAGACATTAATTTTGACCCTACCAAGAACAATGTAGAACGATAGGCCTTCAATTGAAGAGTTAATGTAATCCGAAAAAATAAAGATGTCAGACACACCGATGCTACTGTAAATGTACGCGTCTGCATCACCTTTTCTTCTACCAGATTAACGATTCAAACTTAGCAAATAGTAGTTGGGAATCCGAACAACGTCGATTGATATATTGGTATGCAGCGAGATTATGCAAGTGATTTTGTTGGTTTGGTGTTTGTCCATTGCACTTATTAGTTTGTTCTCAACAAATATTTTATGATTAATATCTTAATTAGTTATAAAAATTTTGAGGTAAAAAATTATATCTAAGATTATTCATTTTTGTTAAAGATTGCTTTCATAAACAATCTGTTCGCAATTTCTTACCTAGATGTGGACATTAAAATAACATATTTTAAAACGATTACTAACTTATCGTAAATATGACATATGAGAAGAAAATATCTGGGTCATATCATGGATCCTTTGAAAAACTATATTAAAATTCGCGTTACCTTATCGCTATTTTTAGCAAGCATCGACCAGTAGTTTTCACACATTATTATATACACATATGTGGAATGAAACTTTACTTCGTTTAGAATAGTATTTAAACGATACTCGGGAATGGTTCTTGTTTGTAATCTTCGGCAGACATTAAAACCCATATCCTTGATCAATGACGTGTCAGGTACAACATGAAGCTCTGAAAATGTTATCAAGACAGTCTTATGTTTCCTAATAAAGGACAATTTAGAATTTGAGTTCACATTGACCGTCACTGGAAAGTTGTAAAATACAATATGACACCTCTAAGAATTCATCGGATGTTGAACAAGGAGTTTATGTTCTGTTTTAGGATTTATCGAAGGCCTTCAACAGGGTTAATCATAGCAAATTATATGATGTGAATGTTAGAGGTAATATTCTTTGATGATTAAACTATTTTCTTTAAGATAGCTTTCTGCTGTAAAGGTAAAAAATAATTTTTCACGCTTACGAACGATGTCGAATGGGGTACCTAAAGGCTCAATCTTAAGTCTTATTCTGTTCAATATATGTCAATGACACTTGCTCAATTGCGATGCATGCCGATGATATCAAAACTTGGAACTGTATTAGGGACCTTTAGGATCATAAACCTGCTTCAGAAGGGCATTAATTTAATATATTCGTGGTGGAACACATGATCTTAATATTAACATAAAAAAGACTTATCACATGCATTTAGGTCAGTTGATGTATTCTGGTCCGTTAGTAAGGACGAGATAAAGGAAGCATTAAAGTGTATGATGAAAAGTAAAGCCACAGGCCCAGACGACATTGCTACTGAGATCAGGAAGGCAAAAGGCATGGACCCGGTCCTCTGGCTAACCAGCTTCTTCAACAAGATAACTGATGAGCGAGAGGATACCGAGAGGTTGGCAGAGCGGTATCACCATACAAATCAAATCACCAAACTGAGTCTACGTATTTAATATAATTATAAAATAAACAAAACATAATAATGCTAAATCAAAATTTAATAATTAAATAATAAAATTAATAATTGTTTTTAGATTTTCTATAATTTAAATCAAGTTAAAATAAAAAAATTGAAATTTAAAATAAACGTCATTTTTATGAATTGACTAATAAATAACAGACGTTGTATCAGAATAAGAATTAGAGGTCATCAGGAGGAACCGCCATGCTATCAGTTTTCGGCCTTTAACTCATCTACCCAACATAGCAGCGGGTCCAAATACATGCTAATGATGTATTTCCTCTGATAAAACTATCTAGTATCTTATTCTAATACAAAGTATTTTATTTATTATCCATCCATAAAAATTTGACACTTAAGAGTTTAAATTTAATTTGTTTATATTATTGTGTTGATTTATACGTTTTACTATTTTCTGCTTGATGTTATTTTTATAGTAACCTAGTTTAAAATATGTATCTATTAAATTATTTAAATGATTTTGAAGAAAGCCAATATCATTACATATTGTTGCAATTCTTAAAATTTCATTATTTAATGTATTATATTTTATATTATATGGTATGCATGAATGCTTATATGTAAGGCATGAATGCTCATGCAAAATAATTGTTTTTAGATTTTATATAATTTAAATCAAGTTAAAATAAAATAATTGAAATTTTAAATAAAAATCATTTGGATCTTTTCCGTTATACTGACTTTGTCGTAGCAAAATAAGAATGTGCTAAAATAGGGGAATTGTAAGTACTCTTTCAACTGACAAAAATTTTTTTGGGAGAAACAAACACAAATTTAAATATTTTAATTTTTTTAAAAAAAGTAAATATTTAATTTTTTAAAATGTTAAGCGAATTGAAGTCGGAATGACCTTTATATAAATTTGTATTATTTGCATGAATTTCCGGTGTAATTGCTATCATTGTAAAGATTTCTAATAAATGCACGAAAAGTTATTCAACTTTCTTCATTTTTTCGGAAAAAAAATGATTTGAATTTGAAAAATCTCAAAAATTTCAAATATAAACATACAATTTTTATTGCAGTACTGCAATCTGCATATTTATCATGATCTATAATCCAAAGCTTTGGAAATTTGAGATTTTCCACATAAAGTTATTGAACATTTAATTTCAAAAACAGTAATTTTTAAAATTCTTAGAACATTTGATCGATCAAACGATTACTATGGGGAGGATGGGGATTTATCGGGCATTGTCGTTTAAATTTCATATACATCAAATTCATCGTCCTAACATTGTCTATCACATATATAATACAATCTTTAATATTCTTTCGATATACCCCATTCCTCCCAAGTGATATGGTATGTACGTGTAATCGATTTTCCTATCAAACTTTGTAGATGTTCAAAAGTTTTTAATACCTCTTTGTTATAATCTTTATGAACATATTATTTTGTAAATTCGTAAATATTAGCAGATGTCTAGTAATATAAACCTAAACTGGTTACGCAGTAATATTACTACGGAAATGGATGCGGTAAAATTCTTGCAGACTCGTGAACTTATTCCAAGAGGTATGTCAAACGTTATATTAATAACATATATTCTAAAGATATTTTAGAAAAAATGTCGTCGCAAGCATTCGATGTAACTGAGTAATCGAGGCGACAATATATACTGTCGATGCCAAAAATCGCAGTGCAATGTTTTGCCATCCGTTCGTGAAGGGACTTGGTTTGAAGGAGCACGATTATCCCTATCCAAAACAATCGTATTTATATATTGTTGGTCGAAACAATTGACGACAGTTCAATTCTGTAAAGAGGAATAGGATATCAATCATAATACAGCTGTCGATTATAATAATTACATGAGTGAGGCCTGTGCGGCTGAGATTTTGTGCAATCCTACCAAAATAGGGGGTAAGGATATGGTCGTCGAAATCGACGAAACTGTATTTGCACGCCGCAAATACAATAGGGGACGCGTTTTACCGCAACAATGGGTGTTTGGTGGCGTCTGCAAAGAGTCCTCGGAGGTTTTTCTTTTTGCAGTAGATCAACGAAACGCCGAAACACTAAATGCTTGTATTAAGCAATGCATTCTGCCAGGCTCAATAATCCATTCAGATCTTTGGAAAGGTTATTGTGGCGTGCAAAGCTTGGAAGGATACAGCTTTCAGCACAGGACTGTCAATCATTCTGTTGAATTTGTGACTTCAGATGGTATCCACACGCAACAGATAGAGTCGACATGGAACCAGCTAAAATCTGGAAATAGACGAGTATACCCCATCCTCGTCGATCCATGATCGACTCATATCTACTGGAATTTATTTGGCGTAGAAGGCACCGAAACGACAAACGTTTTGATGCTATTTTGCAATTCCTTAAAAATGTTATGAAATTTAAACGACAATGCCCGATAAATCCCCATCCTCCCCATAGTAATCGTTTGATCGATCAAATGTTCTAAGAATTTTAAAAATTACTGTTTTTGAAATTAAATGTTCAATAACTTTATGTGGAAAATCTCAAATTTCCAAAGCTTTGGATTATAGATCATGATAAATATGCAGATTGCGGTACTGCAATAAAAATTGTATGTTTATATTTGAAATTTTTGAGATTTTTCAAATTCAAATCATTTTTTTTTCGAAAAAATGAAGAAAGTTGAATAACTTTTCGTGCATTTATTAGAAATCTTTACAATGATAGCAATTACACCGGAAATTCATGCAAATAATACAAATTTATATAAAGGTCATTCCGACTTCAATTCGCTTAACATTTTAAAAAATTAAATATTTACTTTTTTTAAAAAAATTAAAATATTTAAATTTGTGTTTGTTTCTCCCAAAAAAATTTTTGTCAGTTGAAAGAGTACTTACAATTCCCCTATTTTAGCACATTCTTATTTTGCTACGACAAAGTCAGTATAACGGAAAAGATCCAAATGATTTTTATTTAAAATTTCAATTATTTTATTTTAACTTGATTTAAATTATATAAAATCTAAAAACAATTATTTTGCATGAGCATTCATGCCTTACATATAAGCATTCATGCATACCATATAATATAAAATATAATACATTAAATAATGAAATTTTAAGAATTGCAACAATATGTAATGATATTGGCTTTCTTCAAAATCATTTAAATAATTTAATAGATACATATTTTAAACTAGGTTACTATAAAAATAACATCAAGCAGAAAATAGTAAAACGTATAAATCAACACAATAATATAAACAAATTAAATTTAAACTCTTAAGTGTCAAATTTTTATGGATGGATAATAAATAAAATACTTTGTATTAGAATAAGATACTAGATAGTTTTATCAGAGGAAATACATCATTAGCATGTATTTGGACCCGCTGCTATGTTGGGTAGATGAGTTAAAGGCCGAAAACTGATAGCATGGCGGTTCCTCCTGATGACCTCTAATTCTTATTCGGATACAACGTCTGTAATTTATTAGTCAATTCATAAAAATTACGTTTATTTTAAATTTAATTTTTTTAACTTGATTTAAATGAATTTTAAAATATACGTCATTTTTATGAATTAACTAATAAATAACAGACGTTGTATCAGAATAAGAATTAGAGGTCATCAGGAGGAACTGCTATGCAATCAGGTTTCGGCCCCTAACTTCTCTACCGAACATAGCAGCGGGGCCAAATACGTGTTAAGGACATATCTCCTCTGATTAAATTTGATTATTAAATTTAAAATTTTTTTTATTATTATAATAAAACTTATTTATTATCCATCTATAAACATTTTCAGCTTAAGAATTTACATATTTATATATTTTCTGTTTTTGGTATTTTTATGGTAACCTGGTTTATAGCATATATTTAATATATATGTATTAAATTTTTTTTTTAATTTATTTTTATTATTTTATTAATATAGTAACCTAGTTTAGCATATGCATCTATTAAATTATTTAAATGATTTTGAAGAAAGCCAATATCATTACATATTGTTGCAATTCTTAAAATTTCATTATTTAATGTATTATATTTTATATTATATGGTATGCATGAATGCTCATGCAAAAATATGTTTCTTGTAAATTTAAAATGTCATCTTTACGATATAAATTAATGGTAGTTTTAGTTAATGTTAATTTAATGTTCATATCTAGATATACACCTTCTTTATCATTAATATTGGTTTTGTTAAGAATAAGGCTTTCTGGATAAATGTGCTCACTAATTGAATAAAAATTATTAGAATTAAATACACATATATCATCAATGTATCGAAACATGTATTTCATATATTTATATTGTTTAGATTTAGTTTTTACACAGTTATGAACAAATTCATATTCTATAAAGCTTAAAAACAAGTCAGCTATAATTGGGCTACTATTACCACCCATTGATACACCTTTTACTTGTCTAAATATAGATGTCCCTACGTTAAAATATTTTGGTTTATCAAAATATTTAAGGATTCTATTAATTTAATTTTATCCATGTATTCATATTTACTTGATGGTTTAATTTTTGTTAGATAGGCGTTATAATTATTATAACATATATATGTATATCTTTTTCCGAATAAAGGATTCTAATAATTCAATTTTATCCATATATCTATATTTACTTGAGTCATTATAATTAACTTCTTTCATCACAATTTTAATTATTTAATTTCAATTATCTAATTCAACCTTTATACCCTTTTTATCCATTATAGAATAATGACTTGTAATAATTGTTTATAAACTTAAATCACTACATTCATATGTTGGATTTACATTTAAATCATTAGAATTAACCTCTTTTATTATTATATCATAATATAGCTTTTTGCATATGAAGACAATATTATAAGTTATTATTATTTATTATAAAACAAAAAACTTAAAGAGCTTAAACAAACATTTGAGACCTTAAAAAAGTTTGAGATCTTAAGTAAATACATTTGAGATCTAAAGTAAATACATTTGAGCGTTAATATATACATTTTAATATATACAATAAATAACATACAATCTAAAGCAAATACAGTCACAACAACGTCACACAACCCGACAACGTCATCTGGCTTACCTACTTTATTATGCCTAAAGGTGTTCCAGCATCGATTCCTCGATGCTGTCCGTGCAATGTACAATCTGACCGATGCAAAAACTGTCAATGCGCCTGTGTGGACCGCACATTGATGGGATGTCGCTCTTATCATTGTCAGAACAAAAATACCGCACATATTGATGACGTGAGTTTTCATGAATTAACCGGCAATATTAATGATGCAAACGACGAATATCTACGAAGAGATTGCGTTGCAGATGTCCAACAATCAAGTGTACATCATGTTCACGATTCTGAGCTGCGTACATGTTCTCGTTATAATCACCCTCCCGAAGTTGTAGATGCCTTCAGCGTGGAAGCAACATTCAAGGAATGTATTGGTTGGAGTCCAAACGTCTTCCATTTACCGAGATGCTACGCAAGTAATCGATTTATTGGGATATTGGCAGATTCATACAATAGAGCTGCATCATCTAACGACGTAACTGATAGCTCCCTAAAACTAGCAACAATTTTCACACAACTGGTTCGACAACGAATCGAATGCAAAAAAAGTGTAATTCGTAAGACGATCGAGAGAATATTAACACTTTGGTCAGAAAACAACTGGCAATCTCCGCTGATTGAAGTTCGAATACTTCAAAATAGATTTACAAACCGGAAGATCGAGCGATGGACCACGAGAATATAAGGTATCTCCTGGTATAACCAATTTCTCAAAATGGTAAGCACTGGAAGAATGTCTAGTTCGGTAAGACTCCTAGCATCTGAGGGTACAATGAACGGTGTCATCCAATTAGATAATGAGGTTGAACCAGGTCTGACCGTAAGAAATAAGCTCAACCTATTACACTCTGAATCCGGAACCGTAAGTCCGTCGATTATTCTCACTTCTCTGATTGAGGGGGCGAGAAATCACCATTCATGTGTGTTCTTGTCTATAGACTCAGAGAAGATACGAGCAACGAGCAAGAAGATTCAAGGCAGCTGTGGACCGTCAGGCTTGGATGCCGCCGACTGGAAAGGCATGTTATTCAATTTCGGAACAGAATCACTTATGTTAGCAGATGCCTTAGCAAACCTTGCCAGAAGAATTTCTTCAGATGAAATAAGTATTGATAACGCATAGGCATTCACTACTAGTCGCTTAATACCACTGAAAAAAATCAGGAGTTCGTTCTATTGGTATCGGCGAGGTATCTAGAAGTAAAATCGCCAAAACAATTATCTTGACTGTGTCTGATGATATTACCAATATTGGAGGTTTGATCCTATTGTGTTCAGGTCAACGATGTGGGGTTGAGGCTGCAGTGCACTCTATCACAAGCTTATTTCACTCTTTAAGCGAAACATGTGTGCTTCAAGTTGACGCGAGTAACGCATTCGATGCAATTTATCGTCAACTCGCATTAACAAATATCAAATTTACATGTCCATCCTTACTCACGGTGCTCAAAAACTGCTATCAGAAAAATCCCATTCTTTCAGTCGAGGAGGAGGTAATCTTCGCCAAGGAAGGCTTCACGCAGGGTGATCCCCTAGCAATGGCGGCTTTTGCTGGAGCGTCCATACCGCTTATTCGAGATCTTCAAAAAAGTGCTACCTCTGTGATACATCGATGGTATGCGGACGATGCATGTTGCGTGGGAACGGCTACTGATTTGCTAAAAGTATGGAAAAGATTGATCAAGTTGGTCTCACAATCACGGATGAGGGAATTATGGTGTTGGGTTCACCTTGTGGCAGGGATAACTATGTAGAAAAAGAAATCAAATCGAAAATAGTTAAGTGGGTTACTATGGTTAAACACTTGTCTGCGATTGCTAAAATTGGTGCCCATTTGGTTTACACTGTGTATGTACGCAGTGCAACGCAAATGGAACTATATAATGCGTACATGTCGCACTGTTCCAGCATGTTTCGAACCCTTGTACCTTGCCATCTCTAGCGACTTATTACCCGAATTGACTGGGCAAAGAACATTGGACGATGGCTTAACAGCAGTCTGCCTCCTACCTACCAGATGTGGAGGGTTAGGATTTCTGAACCCAATAGAAAATGCGGAAGCCGAATATTCCCGATCCAAACGTATGTGTAAACCATTTGAGAATGGATACACTGGCACAGAACTGAGAACTTTGCAGAGCGACGTTGCTGGGCAGATATCAGTTGAGAAAAACAAGTATATGCGGACAAATTACAGATAGTTGCTGCTTCCTTAGATAGATTTAAGTCGCATTTGCTCACATTCGCATCTGAAAGTGGCGCGTCCTTGTGGCTTAATGCTTTCAATGCAACAAATACTTGCAAAAGACTGAACACTCAAGAATTCCATGATGCAATTTCTGCCCGCTATGGATTGGAACTGGTTGAGTCTCCAGCTCGCTGTGCATGTGGTTACGTTTTCAATATATGCCATGCCCTATCGTGTCGCACTGGAGGAATTACAATAATTCGGCGTCACATAATGATAAATTTGATCGCAAATAAGCTTGAAAAAGTGTGTAAAGACATCTCAATAGATCCACAGCTACGGCCTGTCCCAATTGATTGTCGATTCTCCAACACTACCACTTGCAGGTACCCTTGTGCAAGGTCCGACATTGCTTGCCGAAGTCTTTTCGGAGGCTCGGTGGTGAGATCTTTTTTGGATATATGTGTTTTTAACCCAATGGCGCCATCGTACTCTCACATGACCCCAACCATCAGTCACGCATATCACTCTACAAGGAAGTTCGCAAATTATGGACAACGCATTGCTGAAGTTGAAAGAGCAACTGTCATTCCCGTGATATTTTCAACAAGCGGGAGCATTGGAGCAGAAGCACAGCAATTGTTGAGGTGGATTGCAGGCAAGACTTCTACTTCATTGAAGTTGCCATATTGAGAGAGTATTCGACGCATTCGCTCAGATATAAGTTTAACTCTTTCGTCCGCTGTCTCAATGTGTATAAGAGCGACCAGAATGTCAGTTAGAAGCCAAACAGCAAGTAGGCGATGTATGAACGTGACGACTGCTTCATAAAGCACGATGAAGAGAACTGCTCGTATCCTACAGGTGTCCACCTCAGAAGTATGAAAGAACATGAATTTGAGATCTAAAGTAAATACAACTTACAACTAACTACTTACAACAAAATGCCAAAAGGTATACCGTCTAGTGAAATGAAATGCTGATTATGTAATGGACAGAACGCAAAATGCCGAGGATGTGTATGTGTCAAATCTAAACGAGCGTGTATAAACTGTTCTGCCAAAAACTGTACAAATGGAATGATACCTTCCCAAGTAAAATATGTTTCATCTAACTCCTCATCTGATTTACAAAAGGATATTGACCTAAAAGATATCTATAAAATTGTAATTAAATGGAGACCTAACTTGATGGAATTACCACGCTGTAACGAAAGCAGAGTATTCATTTAAAAGTCAAAGACACTAGAGCTGCCCTCAAAAGACGACTGGATTATTGGAAACGGAGAGAAATATGTGGTCTCTATGAAGGAGCCCGGTATTTACAAATGATAAAGAAATCGAAAGAAACTAACACACTGAAATGGCCCAATCAATTCAAACGAGCAATTATGAAGGGTAGCATTGGAGCTGCAGTGCGTGCTTTAAATCCAGAAAATAATTGTAGCAAATTGTTGCGGCTGATGACATGATCGGACAAAAACGTTTAGTAGATATACTAAGGGACAAACATCCAGATAGTGGTCCATTCAGTGATGATGCCATCATAAATGCACAGTTCCAATCTGAAACGTTTCATCGTATCATGTTCGATCAGATAGATGCAAGTGCAATTGTTCATTCATGCCGACAAACTTCGGGTTCAGAAGGACCCTATGGTGGAGATGCATCACTGTGGAAACAAATGCTAGTTACATTCGATCGGGAATCATATGAATTGGCCGATAGCATGGCAAAATTGGCAAGACGCATTGCTACAACCGAGATTGATGATAAACATGTGAATGCGTTCGTTTTTGTCGACTTGCGGCGCTTGACAAGAGACCTGGGGTTCGTCCAATAGTTATTGGAGAAATATACAGAAGGATTATATCGAAAGCAGTCCTGCAGATGATACAAACACAGGTATAGGATGTAGCCGGTAACTTTCAGCTTTGCGCAGGTCAAAAGTGCGGGATGGAATACGGCGTAAGAAGTAAACGGTCGATGTTGAAAGAAAATCTAAAGGTTGTCTCTTACTCATAGATGCCAAAAATGCATTCAATTGCATAAACCGAAAAGTAGCTATAGAAAACATTTCCAGGATATGTCCTCCTCTCAAAACAATATTAAAAAATACTTACAACAACAATCCAATATTGATTATAGATAATGAAATAATAGAGTCGAAAGAAGGATTCACACAAGGTGATCCGATTGCTATGATCGCTTTCGCGGCAGCCACGATACCGCTGATAACAAAATTGAATTCGTTATGTCCAACAATAATGCAAAAATGGTATGCGGATGATGTATCGTGTGTTGGCATCGAAAGAGAATTGCTATTGTTTTTCAATCACATAAAGCAACTCGGTCCAGCATATGGCTTTTTCGTAAATGAATCAAAACGCAAATTACTAATAAATCCAAAAAATAATACAAATGGAAAAAGATTTCGAGATCTTTGGGTAAACATAACAAAACATGGGTTAGAATTGCTTAGCTGTCCAATTGGTTTTCTAAACTTTGAAGCGAATTGGGTTCAGCAAAAGATTGACGAATGGCTCTTCTTATTAGTTCGGCTTAAATCAGTAGCACAGAGTGAGAGGCATCTAGCATATTCTGCATTCATATTCGGACTACAACATAAATGGAGCTATATTCTAAGAACATGTGAATGTCAAACCGAATGGTTCGAAAAGCTGGTTACGATTATTCAGCACGAACTACTGCCTCAAGTTCTAGGCAAAGAGGATATTGATCACACATGGTAAAATGTCTTGTGCCTTAAAGTAGCTAACGGAGGCCTAGGAATAATAAATCCTCAAAAAATAGCTAAAATAGAATGGTCAATAAAATGTGCAACCTTATGGATATGAATATAAGATGATCAAATCTTTACGAAAAGCAAAGAAAAATAATGGCTCGGATGATAACAACAGAAAAATCTGATTTAGAACAGGGTGAATTAACCAACATAATGTCTGAATTAGATCAAAAATCGAAAACCGCTGTAGAACACGCCTCTATTAAAGGGTCTTTCTCTTGGCTCTCTGCTCGAGTAAGCGATGACAGACGATTTTATTTAAATAATTTTGAAATACAAGCGGGAATGGCATGTAGATATGGATGGGACTTGCGCTGTACATCAACATCATGCGTATGCAGAGAAGTTAAATCGACAGCTCACTTACTGTCGTGCAAATGGAAAGGACGGACCATAGTACGACATAATATAATCAGAGATATCTTGATTGACGAAGCCAGTAAAGTATTACGGAATGTAGAATTAGAACCGGAAATGTAGAATTAGAACGCCTCTATTAAAGGGTCTTCCTCTTAGCTCTCTGCTCGAGTAAGCGATGACAGACGATTTTATTTAAATAATTTTAAAATACAAGCGGGAATGGCATGTAGATATGGATGGGACTTGCGCTGTACATCAACATCATGCATATGCAGAGAAGTTAAATCGACAGCTCACTTACTGTCGTGCAAATGGAAAGGACGGACCATAGTACGACATAATATAATCAGAGATATCTTGATTGACGAAGCCAGTAAAGTATTACGGAATGTAGAATTAGAATCGGGATGAGCGCTAACAAAAGCAAACGCCTAATGTCTGAAATGAGACCTATAAAATTATTATTATTAAACTATCTTTTTTTGGGCCCACTTGCGAGTAACCTCGACTGTATGTTTTACTAAAATAAATTTTTCCATTAAAAAAATTATTTAACTTTTTTGATAGCATTTCCTTATTTCATTGTTTTAAATAAAATCTAGATTATGGGTGCATATGTGTTCATTTATTTTTTTCAAAATTAAGACTTTTACAATCGCATTCTGTTTCTTTCATACTGCGACATTTTTGAAATATTTAAAATTTGGTATAATTTAATTGAAGATTTTGTAAAAGTATTGTACACTAGAACACTGATCACATTAAATTATTCTGTGACGTACGATAACCAAATGTATCAAGGATATTAACATTGACAATTGCATATCAGCAAACTATTTGTTTCGCTTTTAGTTTTCGGTCTCTAATCAATTACATCTTAAATATTCCAAAACAAATTAACTGTCACAAGTTCGATCCCTATGGGATATTATTGTTAAATTCCTATTTAGCCTAGTAGGGTTAAGAAATCAGATGTTCAGCATTGCAACATAGATCGAAAACGGTATGCTCAATAATGTTGTTTATGCTTAATATCAAAATTTTGACATTTAGACATTATGAAAAAATATCAGCGAACAATTACATAACAGCCAAGTCAAAGGAGTCCACCCTTGTGTAAATATTGTATTTTAAATTAAATATTGACTGAGATGAATATAGCGAGCACACGTTGACTGCCTTAATTTGTACTTTGCTAAAATTTCCTACTTTTTATAGAAGTTATATTTATTTCGAAAAAGCATTAGAAAAATATTAAAATTTAATTTTTAATAAAATCATTGAGATATAATTAAAATAAAATTTGTATTTTTAAGTTGATAATTTTTACGGACGAATAGTAAATACTATAATTTTTGTTAAAATAGTACCTAATGTGTAGTCAATTATACCTAATCAATTATAATCATTATAATAATCATTATAATAATCATACCTATATAATCACATTACATATTAGGAATACACCATTTCCATGTATTCGGCCCCGTTGCTATGTTGGGTCGAGGAATAAGGGCCGAAGCCTAATAGCATATCATTTCCGCCAGATAACTTCTAATCCTTATTCTGATACAACTTCTGTTATTTATTAGTCAATTCATAAAAATTGATTTTTATTTTTTATTTAAGTTTATAATTCATCTTGATATAAATTATACAAAAATAATATAAAAATTATACTATAAAAATATAGTTTTATTATTTTTTAATATTAAATTTAATTTTTAATATAAAATTTTAATATAAATACGTAGACTCAGTTATCTATGAAAATACAATCAAAAAATGTCCCCAATCATTTTGCTGCCTACACCTCACTGTCCATCTCTGATCCTGGTCTATCCGATCACTTTCTTATCACCCTTGATCTCACTCACAACCACACCCCTCCTCACACACCTACAATTCTACGCCTCCCTTAGAGAAATTTTGACATATCCCTTCTCCGCTCTGCCTTACTCAAATCATCTCTATCATTACCCACAATAACAAAATCATCTCCTCACGATCTCGCCTTTCTTTTCGACTCTGAGTTCACATTCACTCTTGATATTCTCTTACCCTTCAAGTCTCACCCACACCGTCGCTTGCACCGTGCCCCATGGTTTGACATCCAATACCTACTCTCAAAGCGTCGACTCCGCCATGCTTTTCGAGTCTATCACCGCTCTCTCAGACGTGATTTCCGCTCGATCACTCCGTCTTTCCGTGATTCCTATCTTGCTCTTCGCCGGTCTCATCTCAACCTACTACGTACTAAATGCAACTACTTCTGACAGCATAAAATCATCACTTCATTCAACAAAAAGACTCTCTGGCATACTTTTAACTCAATCCTTGCTCGCTCCTCTTCGCCGTGCAACATCAATGCCAATGATTATTCGTCATTTCTCCAGACTAAAGTATCCACGTTGCTCTCTCACACCCCGGTCTCCATCCTATCCCACTCTGCCCAGTCTACTCTCATCCTTCCGGAACTCTTTCATCTTCTCCCTGTCTCACCTACAGAAGTATCATCTGTCCTCATGTCCTTGCCCAACAAAACCTCACCTGCCGATCCCCTGCCTACTCACATATTAAAATCTATATGCTCATCGATATCCCCATTTCTCACAACCTTGTTTAACTCGTCCATCCGCAGTCGTATCTTCCATTCACACTGGAAATCCGCAATCGTTCGTCCCCTCCTTAAGAAACAATCGCTCGACCCCTCCCTTCCTTCTAGCTATCGCCCTATTTCACTACTCCCTACTCTTTCTAAGCTCTTAGAACGCCTCATCTTAATACAAATCAACGCTTATCTCTCCTCATCCAATCTGTACCCTCCTTTTAAATCCGCGTTCCTCTCTAATCACTCCAGAAATCGCATGCATCAAAGTGTACAACGACTTGCTCATTTCTCGAGACAAGGCTCTATATAGTGTTCTCATCTCCCTTGACCTCTCCTCCGCATTCGTCATTGTTGACCAGTCCGTCCTCCGTTCTCGCCTTCGTTATGATTACGGCTTTTCTTCCTCCTCCGTAGCATGGTTCGCCTCATATCTATCCGACCGTTCCTTTCGCGTCTGTTCTAATTCATCATCCTCCCCTCCCATCCCTATTTTTTGCGGGGTCCCACAAGGTTCAGTCCTAGGTCCCCTGCTTTTCTCTCTTCTGCTTGGCGATCTATCTCCGTTTATCAAACCTTACTCCTTTAAGGTCATGCAATACGCCGATGACATCCTCATATATGCTCATGCACCCGCACATCGCATACACGATATCGGCATTTCTGCCTCCAACTATCTCTCTTATATCTACAAACGGCTCTTCAATCTTCATCTCGTTCTAAACCCCGAAAAGTCCAAAATATTGTGGATCATCCCCCGTAAACCAAACATATCTCCTCCCACTGTATATTTTGCCTCATCGATCATCCCCATAGTCCACAATCTCACTTTCTTAGGCTTCCATTCGATGATCACCTTTTTCTAATTCCCCTCGTCCGTGACAAGGTTCGCTTATCTAACTTTATTCTCTGTGACATACGCCGTATCTGCCCCCTTATCAACTTCCGTTCTTGTATGTCTCTTCTGTCATCGCTTCTTTTCCCTAAAATCGATTACTGCCTTATCCTTTTCGCCAATTCTCCAAAATACATCATCCTACCCGTACAACGAATAATCAACACCGCCGTTTGTGCTCTTTTGTCTTCGTCGCTTCAACCACACATCCACATATTTTGCCCAACTCTCCTGGCCCACCATCCACATCCGCATCAAACTCCGCCTTCTTCTCGTTACCTTTCGTCTCATCGCTGTCGGCTCCCCATCGTTCATCAACCTTCCTTTCTTAGACGATACTCGCCCCACCTCGCTCTCGCTTCGTTCCTGTCATACCCTCTTAATCCACGTTCCTAATTACTCCAACAACTACGGTCTCCGATCCTTCCTCGTCGCTGCCTCACTCGCCTGGAATGAACTCCCTATCTACGTCCGCCGCGCCCCCTCCTTTATCTCATTCAAACACCTCCTCTGTTCACACCTTCTCGACGCCTGATTTACAGTTTTGTTTTGTTGTGGTCATGTAAGCGTGCGGTCGCACGCATTTACCACGTTAAAATAAATCCTTTTTTTAAATATATAAATCCACAAAATATTATTAAAGATATATTTAAACTCTTAAGCGAAAACAAGCATTTTATGGATTGATAATAAATAATATATTTAGACATAAGTATTAATCGTGTATATATATTTTATCATATTTTAATAGTCGTTTATATATATTTTTAATATACATATATACATTGTTATAGCTTTCTCCTTGGTAAGGATTAAACTTGTTACACTCCCTGATAGGACTCTCCATTGAGTTCAGGTATATAATATCCAAGGTAGTAAATAGCCAAAAATATATTTACTACTTTAAACACTAGCAAAAAACAGAGACTTTTATTTAAAATGTTTCGTCCGAATCTTGGACTTTTTCAATTGTATGTATATTAGATCTCTAACTTTTTTAAGGTCAAAAAAAAGTTAAAGATCTTATATTAGACCTTAAAAAAGTTATAGATCTAATATACATGCAATTGAAAAAGTCCTAGATTCGGACGAAACGTTTTAAATAAAAGTATCTGTTTTTTGCTAGTGCTTATAGTAGTAAAATAATTTTTGGCTATTTGCTACCTTGGATATTATATATAGAGTGTCAGAACTGCTGTCTGCGATCATCTAAGACCAACAATATGTGAATAGAATAAGAGCAGAAGACAGGAACAATATTTTTGTTTAAAACGTTTCAACCCTTCCAGGTATTCGTCAGTCTATTGTAAGTAGTTTGTTATCAAGAAACTACAAGAAACAGTAGTTTCTTGTAGCGATTGATTTGGCTCTCGGCTGGGATCCGCTGATAATACTCATGATAATATTTGGTTTATAATAACTACCAGCAATAAGTCTAAAATATTAGTTTTTATTGAACGTTTCGCTCCTCTTGAGTTTCGTCAACACAAATAGAAATCACATTTTACAATCATCAAATTAAAAATTGAAAGTAGCAACAAGTTAAGTCTTGCCAATAAATTTCATTGCCCGGATTCATGTCCAATCCTTCCATGAATATTCTCGACGTTAATAACCGGGAGTTTATCCATCATTAACTGTCCTATAATTTTCATTTATTTCAATTTTCTCGCTTTTGGATCGTATATTGTATTGACTACTTGATAAGTCATGCAATCTTTGTCAATAAATTTTCCTGAATCGTTAATACACGGACAACACTTGCAGCGTGTCTCGTGCATTTATTCGTTCTTCTAATGATTGTTTTAGCAGTCATTGTGTTACAATTTATTACCAGTGACTTATTTATCGTGTTATTTGCGCTATAATACAAAACACTTTGTTTTTTTATTACAATTGAAAGCATTGCATGCTACTTTTATAGTTGCATCAATGTTCCTTTTAAAAGTTTTATTGGTACAATTGTGCTTTTTCTCTGGTTATTCCATATCGTATATCCTTTATAATATTATATACCATCCGATTTTTATACCTTCATTTTAACAAATTTTCTCCAACTCTTAAAACGAATATTGATACAACTATAAAAAAGCTTTTTGCCACATTTGAGGTCAATACCTGTAGCATTGTCTGTTAAATGCTCTGCTAATATTCACATCTGCAGTTTAGCTTCGAGTGTGTGGGACGAAATAACCGATAGATATTTCTCCAATATCGGCAATTAATGGCATCAATTTGTTCTGTATGAGTTCTGATGGTAATTTAAATTATATTATAAATTATATAATTATATATTATATACATATATTTATACATTAATATTGTAATATCAATTATAGTAATCCATAGTTATATATAACGATATTATTTTATATTATGGTATATATTTTTATATTAAAATAATAGTTTCTAAATATTATATCTTTTTATTTTTTCATTAGATTACTTTAAGATGTACTATTTTGGACAGTTTGTATTATTCATTTTAGCACTGATGACGTAAGTTTGAAAAAATACATAGAAGATCGTAAACGGTAATTTAAATGTATTTTTTAAAAGTTTAAAATATTAATTACGACAGTCGCTTCCCGCGAATCAATGGCCCTAATCTAACAAACGACAATAATTGTAATCTTCAATCTGATAAGCATAACGATAATAATGAAGAGAAATGTCAAGAATATGTTCTGACTAATGGTGACATTGATGAGAATTATGTAAAGACTGATGATAGGTATTTAATACCTGTTAAGTATGATGTAAAAAACTTATTTTTTTGCATGAAGTGATTTTAAGCGAGTTGACTCAAGCAATCAAAAGGTATTTAAGATATCCGGTATATTTTTAATTATAAGAAATTGATTGAAAACGTTTATCTGATATTTTTATAAGATTTTAAATGTTGATTTGAAAAAATATTACTTTATACAGTAATCCATGAAGGATTTTATTTCAACACTAAAAATTAAAATTCAATTTGATATTTCCTAAGCTACTGATGTACAAGTTATATGATTAATTCGTACCAAGTTATCTTAATTCGTACTAAGTTATATGATTAATAAATCATATAACTTGGTACGAATTAAATAAAAAAACTAAACGGTCAATTATAATAATTAGTAACAATAAATAAAAAAATAAATTAATTTTTAATATCTAAAATTCATTATTGGGTGCACTGCTTGGACAAGGTTGTTCTTTTAATCTAATCGATTATATGTCGAACTGAACGGTCTTCAGTTAGATTCTATTAGGATTCCGTCTCTGGTTTTGCAGATGTTGTGGTCATTCTGACCATTTTATGGGTAATTGCCTGTTGGATTGAGTCATGGTAGAATGTCATGTGTACGGCATTGGCGCAGGTTTACACCTCTCGGTAAGTACCATGCGCTTTTCTATAAGACAAAGTTTACCATTCCATTGGTACTACTGCTTGGTACAAATTATATAAAAAAAACTAAACGGTCAATTATAATAATTAGTAACAATTAAAGGCGATAAATGTTTTTGTAATATTTATTTTTTTTCTTTATATTATTTATAACAGATTCGATATTATTTATTTGTTAATAAACACTTCGATCAAGGATTAAAATTTATTTTTAAGAAAATTAAAATTTTGTTATTTTTCTCGCCTTTCATGAAAAGTTTGTTTCTCAACTAGCGATGCTTTTGTGAATAACCTTTTTCTTTCTATAAACTAGCGTCATTCGGAGCATATTCGACATTCCTTTCAGCGTAAGTTTATTTTGAGCTTTTTATAATGCTCTTTTTGTTATTTTTAAGGTAGGACTACATTGCTAGAAAAGGTAATTGATTTTTTATTAGATTTTTAATAATCATTTGCTTTTTTGGCAAATATCCTTTTTAATGGAAAATTTTATTAGTTTAAATTTTAATGAAATAATATTTTAATCAAAATAGTATTTTGATTAATGTAGAACAATCATATTTTATATTTAAAATAAAATCCACGCCATACTATATGCTGTACAAATTGCTCTCAAATTGACATTAATGTCCCATTTTTACAATTTATCCATTGAAAACTGGCAACCCCCACATTTTTGACAATTGAGACACAATTAAGACAATTAAGACAATTTACTAATTTGAACTCCTATCTTTTTGTATAAATAGAAATCATTTTGAATTCAATGGTAAGATGTATGTGCAATCAAACGGTGTCGCAATGGGATTACCTTTAGGGCCCGTTCTGACTGAGATGTATTTGCGAAATTGGTAGGCTGACATCTATCAACGCCTACCCAGCTTAGGATTTTACGTTCGCTATGTTGACGATGCATTTATTGCGGTCGATAATGTACCTTCCGACGATGATATACTAAAACTCTAAAGATGCATGTATAAATTGGAAAATCGAACACATGCAAAACAACTTCATAAGCTTTCTAGATGTAAAGGTTATCTACAGTAACCTTCTTACTACAACAGTACATAGAAAAGAGGTTCTTAATATTGTTGCCAGTTGGTTGTCGCACTCTCCTGTATACTGAAAAACCTCACAAACACGATCACTCTTTCTTCGAGCGTTCCGTATATGCTCAAATGGTCATCTACTACGTATAGAAATTAATAATATTAAAGATCTCCTAGTAAAAGCCCTCTTTCCAACAAATATCATAAGTCGTGCATTCCATAATGCTCTTCGTATAAAAATAATCAGCGACAAGGAAATGTAATTGTAGAAAAACGGTTTGTAGAGGTACCATTTATAAATCAACATGCTTCCATTAAAACTTCCATTAAATATTGCTGTATTTATCGTGCTCGAACTATCAATTTTACTTGTATATTTCAGACCCTGAAGATGACGTGCCAGAGCGCCGTCGAAATATTGGATTATAACCAAATAGATTATAATGTTTCCTCGCCTTATAACAATGATTTTGATTGGAAACAAATATTCAGAAAGATTACATTCCCAGTAAATATTCCAATGTCACAAGAATGTTTATTTCTGATTAAATTCGAAAAGTGTGAACCATCTTTAATAAAGGAAAAATTGTCGTTGTTCTGTTTTAATATATTAGCAAACCTTTTAACTAGCTACTTAAATTAACTGTTTTAAATTCTGAGTTTAAAATTAATTTTGTGTTTACAGCTTCTCAAACCTGAAATTGACAAAGAAAGAACTACTGTGATGCAATGTATAGAGTATATTTTCAAAAACGAGTTTTTCGATAACTTATCAGAATAGATTGACGCATTGAAAGCAAAAGCAAACTGAATCGATAAACCGAATGTTCTTTGTTTAAATATTCAATGTTTTTGTTCAAATTTCTTACTATTCTATAATTTAATGTATTATAATTTTTACAATATAGATGAGTAATAACGCTGAAAGTCCACAAAACAGCGGATCAAGTTCTGATGGTGAGATTCAGTTCTGATATTAAGATTTTTTGTGTCTATGAAATATGGATAAATATAAAATATGCGTATAAATAGTTAAAATATAAAAAATATTAAAATATTTTTTTTCAAAAAATAAATAATCTTTCAACAATAAAATGATAACCCTCACCGAAGTGAGGGTTATCAATTTACCAAATTACCATCGATCCTTTACCAAAAGATCGATAATAATCGAAAACTTGGTCGATTCTCGCTGAATCCTAATCGAAAATTTTTTAATTATCACTAAATAGTAATCATCGAAAAAAAGTAATCATCACGAGAGATTAATAATATTTTAATTACTTTTTTGATAATTTTTTGCATACTTCAAAGATTTTTTAAATATTTTAACATTTTAATATTTTAATGAAATTGTAATTGAAATTGTTATTTGAAAATTGTGATTCATATGTGGCCAAATTTATCGTTAACAAGCATGCAGTTTCTTAGTTTCATCTTACCGACCATTATGATTGTTTACTTTTAGCTAAAAAAATTATTAATTAATTTAATATTAAAATTTAATATTAAAATTTTATATAAAAATTTATTAATTTATTTAAATTAATAATCTATTCTCGCCATTGTTGACAAAGTTATAAAGTATTTATTAAAAGCCATTTATACAGTATTAATAAGAACTTTAATAAAAATCAATATGTAATGATAATATTAAAAGCCGGAATTTTAAATAATTCTAAAAGTAAAGAAATAATAGGGTTAGATTTAAGTAAATATATTCCTAAAATAAGGTATAAACTCCTACCACCATTAGGACGAAAAATTTGTAATTATAATAAAGAATTAAAATCAATATGTAACGATAATATTAGAAACATAATGGAAACAGAATGCAATTGTAAAAGTCTTAGTTTTGATAAAATAAATGAACATATATGTACCCATAATCTAGAATTAATTGAAAATTGTGAATTAAGAAAGCTGCTATCAAAAGGGTATAAATATAGATTAAATAACAACAACGACAAAAATAAAATATACAGTTCGTTATATAATAACTTAAATGATTACTTTAGTAAGCTGATTAATAGTGAAAGCTCGAATATATCTAAGATAAAAATTTGGAAAGATTATATATTTGATAAAATTAAAAATAAAATGAAAATAACAAACAATTATAAAATGAAAGATAAAATTAATAAAGATATGTATACAGAACTTACTGAATTAAAGGATAACTATATAATAACAACTATTGATAAAGCTAGTAATAACTTTGTCTTCATATGCAAAAAGCTTTATTATGATATAACTAATGAAAGAGGTTAATTCTAATGATTTAAATGTAAATCCAACATATGAACGTAGTGAGTTGAGTTTAGAAACAATTATTACAAGTCACTGTTCTATAATGGATAAAAAGGGTATAAAGGTTGAATTAGATAATAAAACTATACCTATATTATATTGGAATCCAAAATTACATAAAAATCCAATAAAACCTAGGTTCATATGTAGTGCGTTTAAATGTACATTAAAACCAACTTTCTGTCTATATGAATAAAATACTTAAAGTAATTAAAGCACACTTTAAAAAATATTGCAAGGTAATCGAAATTAATACTGGTATAAAACACTATTTCAGTATTAATTCTACAAAAGAATTTTTAGAACAGACAAAAGGAATAAATTTTCAGAATATAAATACATACGATTTTAGTACGCTTTATACAAATCTAGATTTAGTAGATATTAAAGAAGCGTTAGTAAAATTAATTAAATCTTATATTCGGAAAAAGATATACATATATATGTTATAATAATTATAACGCCTATCTAACAAAAATTAAACCATCAAGTAAATATAAATATATGGATAAAATTGAATTAATAGAATCCTTAAATATTTTGATAAATCAAAATTATTTAAAAGTAGGGACATCTATATTTAGACAAGTAAAAGGTGTTCCAATGGGTGGTAATAGTAGCCCAATTATAGCTGACTTGTTTTTAAGCTTTATAGAATATGAATTTGTTCATAACTGTGTAAAAACTAAATCTAAACAATATAAATATATGAAATATATGTTTCGATACATTGATGATATATGTGTATTTAATTCTAATAATTTTTATTCAATTAGTGAGCACATTTATCCAGAAAGCCTTATTCTTAACAAAACCAATACTTAATGATAAAGAAGGTGTATATCTAGATATGAACATTAAATTAACATTAACTAAAACTACTTCTAATTTATATCGTAAAGATGACATATTTAAATTTACAAGAAACATATTTTTGCATGAGCATTCATGCATACCATATAATATAAAATATAATACATTAAATAATGAAATTTTAAGAATTGCAACAATATGTAATGATATTGGCTTTCTTCAAAATCATTTAAATAATTTAATAGATACATATTTTAAACAAGGTTACTATAAAAATAACATCAAGCAGAAAATAGTAAAATATACAAATCAACACAATAATATAAAGAATAAATTTTAACTCTTAACTGGCAAATTTTTACGGATGGATAATAAATAATATACTTTGTATTAGAATAAGATACTAGATAGTTTTATAAGAGGAAATACATCATTAGCATGTATTTGGCCCCGCTGCTATGTTGGGTAGAGGAGTTAGGGGCCGAAACCTGATAGCATAGCAGTTTCTCCTGGTGACCTCTAATTCTTTTTCTGATACAACGTCTGTTATTTATTAGTCAATTCATAAAAATGACGTTTATTTTAAATTTCAATTTTTTATTTAACTTGATTTAAATTATAGAAAATCTAAAAACAATTATTTATTTTATTATTTAATTATTAAATTTTGATTTAACATTATTATGTTTTGTTTATTTTATAATTATATTAAATACGTAGACTCAGTAAGCTGATTTGATTTATATAATTTTAATATAATTTTTATGAATAATTCAGAGAATCAGAAT
Source organism: Pomphorhynchus laevis (assembly GCA_012934845.2). Taxonomy (NCBI): domain Eukaryota; kingdom Metazoa; phylum Acanthocephala; class Palaeacanthocephala; order Echinorhynchida; family Pomphorhynchidae; genus Pomphorhynchus; species Pomphorhynchus laevis. Next base: position 90,385 of record WNNJ02000843.1, on the reverse strand, counting down.
TGAAATAAAAGGTCATAAAGAGAAACTTTCAGGTTTCGTCCCTTTTTCTAAATACAACATGGCAGCGTGGCTAAAGGTATTTAGCCACTCTGCTAAATACCTTTACCCTGAGGTAAAGGTTTTGATTTCCGAGCCTTACTTAAAACGCCGAATAGTTATGGAGGCTGTCGCTATAAAGTTGTATAAGCATATACATTGGACAAACTGGACGTACTCTAAAAACTAGATTAAAAGAACATAAGAAGGCACTCACAACATCAGCGCAGTCGGCATTGGCAGACCATGCTCATCAAACTGGTCATGACATCGACTTTGACAATGCGTCAGTTTTGATTTCCGAGCCTATCTTAAAACGCCGAATAGTTATGGAGGATGTCGCAATAAAGTTCCTTGAACCAAATTTGAATGTCCAAAATGATTTTGTTTTTCATACATTGTAACTTAACTTGTTTTATTGTTTTAAATACTTCTTGATAATGTCCGCGGTTAGCGAACGAAATATCGAAGAAATATTCAATTTCTTTTTTATGGGAATGGCATTCCGATTCAAAATAAATTGTATGTTTACTTTTCTCAATTTGTTCAATTTTTAAAAACAATGAAGTCTGCTTACACAATGATCTCCGCACAGCATAGTCTAGATGCTTTGCCACGCTGTCGTAAACGCTAACGCGAACATCAGAAGCAACACAATTTGCTAAACTTTGCCTCTTGCATCGTTGATTCCAATACGTGCAAGATTAAAATATCTTGCACATAAGTGCAATTGGTTTCAAGGACAGTAATTTAAAAAGGAAGCTGAATGTTTAATAAATGAATAAAGATTTTATTAAAAATACAACCGTGTGTGAAAAATGTTTGTCAAAAATTAGAATATATAAGCAAAAATCGAAGGATTAGTAAAATCGAACTTAGCAGAGAAGTTTAGTAGTACTAAGTTTGCTTTGTAGTCAGCATTATTTTCTTTTGAATTTCCAGCACGTTACTGTATCAGAAAAACAACCACAACCAGAAGCCTCAAGCCTTTTTAGAACCATTCTTTTTTCCACACTACAGCAGTAGTAATTTCCAGAATCCTTGTTGTCCTCCATCAGCGCTATACTCGCAAGGTAGTCATTCCCAAAACCGTTGCAGTCATTGCTTTTGTTATATAATAGAACATCAATTACACCGACAATATTAAAGGTATCTACAGTGTCAACCTCTGAACTATAATCCCAGCTATCCTCACAATCCTGATCAGTGTCGTTTCCAGTTCTGCTATCAATAAGAACATTATCACACTATCTTTCGGTTTTGATTATGTTATTAGACAAGTCTTCAGATCGTTCATATGCATCATCGATAGATCCCACGTCCTCCATTAGCGCTATAGTCGCAAGGTAGTCATTCCCATAACCGTTGCAGTCATTGCTTATGTTTTCTGGTAGAACATCAATTACATCGACAATATTAAAGGTATCTACAGTGTCAACCTCTGAACATTTGTAAGTAACCTTAAAGTTACTTACAAATTCTTTTGAAGCTCCGACGTGCACAAATTGTGAGTTTTTTTTTTGTTTTTGGAGATTCGTGAAGGTTTCAATTATCAAGATAAAGATAAAGATTTTCTTAAATAACAAAACTTAGTGTTATATAAAAAGGAACTTGTATCGAAAATACAAGAATGAAAAATTTAGCTAATGAGTCGCGATTCAGGTCTTCACCAATCTTTAAGGCCTCAGGTCCAGCGGGATCTGAGCCCCCAGCCAATCCAACACGCCGCCCTTCGACTGAACCACTCGGGGTCTTTCACCCCCCCCCCGAATAATCCAATCAAGGCGGACGATGCTTGGTAATCGCAAGATGAGGAGCTTAAGAAATCTTAGTCTTTGTTCTGGGGGACGTCCTCTTGAAAAGAAGTTCAATCCAGAGATAGCCCAAGTACCCCAAAGGCGCACTTGGGTTTTCTCTTTCAATGACAGATGTTGGGCTTGTTTCAGGGCCCATCTAGCTTTCTTCAGGATACGTTTTAGTCTATCCAGTCAGCTTTTGCTGACCAGTTCACCGTAATAGTGAACCCCAGGTATCTTACTCGACTTGTGAAGGTAGGGAGTGGTTGATTAGTCAGGATGGAAGTTAGAGCAGAGAGTGCTAATCTCTTTAGTTTTTTCCTTGTCGCAGGAGCGCCATGAAAGACAACCACCTGCGATTTAGAGGAGTTTAAAACAAGGTTGGACAATGACAGCTGATCATTTAATCTAGTAAAGAAACGGCTGATGTTAGAGACTACATCTTTGCACCTGCGTCCAGAGAACAGGGCTGTGGTATCATCAGCGTATACCACAAGATGTTGATCGCGTTTTAATTTTTTGTAGAGTTCAATAGAGGCAGCAAGATACAAGATTGGAGAAAGTGGGGAGCCTTAAGGCACACCTGTAATAGGGTAGAACTGACGTGCATCTGGGTCATCTTCATAGAAGAATCGCTTTGTGTACAGCAATATTTCCACCCTGTTAACAACTCTCGCAGGCAACCCGAGGGACCTGAGAGAAGTGATAACAAAAGGGATTTAAATGCGGTCAAAAGCAGCCGAAAAGTCAAGAAAGACAGCCACAGCAAGCTGATGACTGTTATCTTGACAAAACTGTTGCACTTCACCTATCGCTGAATGGACCGAGCGATCTTTTACATACTCATGAAAACCTGGTGGGATTAAATTTCGCCTACTTAGATGGTCGCGGATTTTACGCGCAAGCGCTTTTTCTTAAATGGAGATGAGGGAGTTTTGAATTGAAATAGGCCGCAGATCTTTTGGACATGTAATCAACTTCTTTGTAGGTAAAAATACTCGACGGCTAATATTAATGTTGGCAATGTCAGACGGGGAGGCTAATAGCATTGTTATGGCTACTTCCTTTCTCTGACTATCTCTCAAAAGCTGACGGACACGAGTGGAGAGTGGCGCGTGGGTTCTGGAGGTGCCCGGGAGTGGCCCCCAGGAGTTAAGGATATCTGTAACAGATAAGTCCCTACTCCTGAAGTCACACCAAGGCGGGATTGGTTGGGGTGATTGAGTGGCTCCATAATTGTGTAGGGATAGTGACTCATCCAAAACTTTATCAAGGCATATTCTACCAATCCAGCCTAAAGCTCTATCCTTCCAACAGACAAACTTCTCCTTTTTGAATATCTTCCAGAAGAAAGACTGAGAAGGACTAAGGCGAGAAATGCTTGTCTTATCCCTACTCAGCTGGAACCTATATCTGGTGCTCCAGTATTCATTCAAGAGGGCTTGTCTGGCCGAAACAGAGAGATTAGGAAGGTGTAGCATTTTAGCTAGGACCTTGAGTTTTGTTGGAGTGGGATTGTATATGCGACCTTTATAGGTAGTCGATAGTATCGCGGTAGCTTGCGAAGAGATGTAAGTATTGAATTCGATCAAACTATCATTCCCAATTCGGGGGAAGAGTTGGATAGCTGCCTGAAAGAAGGCCACCCTGATGGGATCAAAGTGGAACCTTCTCCTCAGCAACGTATCTTCCTCTAACCTCCAACGAATTAGGTCATGATAGGTAGTCTGTTGTTGGCGCGACTGCTCAGTACAGATGGGTTTCAACAACCACGTCTTTTGAAGCAGTAATATGTCGAGGAGTGAATTAGTTGTTGAGCAATGAAAGGTGGGGGAAGGTGGTTTGTGAATAAGATAGTCGATCCTGGCTCTGCGGTTTGCAGCATTAATCCAACGACCAGTTCTGTCGTTGAAGTCACCAAGTAACATGTCATAGCCACTACCTAATATACTATCCAGAAGGTCACGGTTCTTGTGAATTTCTCCTGGCCGTATATAAATATTGGCTATACTGATGCATTTACCGTTCTTACGAAGTGATATAACCAAACAAGATAGGGCTGGACAAGAATAGGTAAGAAGGATGGAAGATCTTAACGAGGATTTAACTAAGGTTAAAAAACCTTGAGATGAAGAGGAGTGAGGAGTGGTTATATACGGAGTGAAGTGGGTGTATATATGCTGAGGGATAAATCGAGTAATGTTCTGAGGGATACGGATAGACCGCGTCTCCTGAAGGACTATAACATCTGCATCTCTACCAGATACAAGGCTAAGGGCAGAAGCACCTCCCGAATTCCACTGAAGGATATTCAGTGAAAAAGGCTCTTGATTACTTTGCATTGTGTTAGTTTAGCTGGAAGGGGATTGCCACATCCTAGACAGAGCTAGGGGTGGAAGGATTGCCCCCTCCACCACTAGCGCCGCCCAGAGTGGGTACTTGCTCCCGGGCATTATCATCATTTCCCTTTGAGGCGCTTCTATTAATGCCCATAAGCATTTTGCCGATCTTTAAGGGGGAACGGCTTGGGCCGAAGCTCCTCGTTTCTTGGATTTCCGAGCCGACGCCCCTCTTTTATTTGTATCCCCATCGGTTGGAATTGTTATAACCGGATTGACGAACAGATTGGCAATTGTTTTCGCCACAAGCTCTTGTATTTCCTTTCTGAAATTTTCGAACTTGAGGTCCATGATTAACATAGACTCGCAGTCAGAGGATCTATATGCCGACTTGGCGAATGATTCAGGTGCTGATTTTGGCGAACGGAACTTTGCAAAATATTCTTTGAAGTGGGGGCACTTCCTTCTCCACGCAGGGTGATCCCCTCCACAATTACAACACTTGATCTCATTAGAACATGGAAGAGCTGAGTCAATCGCGGGGCAGTCTATTTTCCCGCATTTCCCGCAGCTTGCCACCCCACTGCAGCTGGAGGCCCAGTGCCCCCATTTATGGCACCGGCTGCAATGCGGGTACGTAAACTCTTCTGTCGATATTAGTTTGAATTTGAGATTGAACCCCATGAAGGGGTTGCATTGTGATCTCTCGAGAACCTCTGCCTGCGCAATTGGGGTAGAACAGAATCCCACATTGATAGGAAGGCCATTACGGCCGATAATTGAACGTATATTGTGGATTTTGTAGGATTTTGATAATGTAGCCAAATCATTTTCTTCCATAGAGGAAGGCAAGTTATTAATTTTTAACGTCGCAAGTATAGGTTTCTTTACAAACATCGCAAACAGAGCTCTCATAATACTTAACAGAATTAAAAACTACTCTGTTGGGATATTTATTTGAAAAATCCCGTAATAGTCTGTTATACAAGTAGTGTCTTTCTATTGGTTGCAAAAGTGTAATAATGTCCAGGTTTTTTGTTTTGGGGATTTGGGGAAGTAATTCCCCCTCTCTTCCAACAGTAGAAACTCACTAACCTGCAATTGCGTCGTTCCAAAGTCTTCTTTAGCCATCCTTTTTTTGATTCCAGCAGGAATTTCCATCGTTTTCTGTGTAATGCTTTTTTCAAAATTCTTTGATCGTCCGTCAATGCACTTTTTCATCAGTTTGCTCATCGTGAAATGTATAATTATCAAGTCTACAATGCGTACATTGCATTGCAAATTACGGAAACTACACTCATGATTAGAATCACTAGCCGCAGTAAACGCAACAAAAATTCCACAAACACTGCTCAACAGTCAAATTACAAACATCAAAACACAATGTTATGATCTCACATTGCCCATCAAAAACCGGCATAGAAATAAATTATTGAAAGCTGGCATATTGATAGAATCTGCACCACAGCAAAGATATACGAATTAGTCTAATCGTCAATTTAAATAAATAATAAATAAAGATTTTCTTAATAAAGAACAAATACAAAAAATAAATAAATAAATGTCAGGTCAGTTACAAGAAAATCAAAGGAATTCAACAATACAGCATGTGTAAGTCTTCTTCCATGTTCACTGCCTCAAATTCTGGGGGATCTGAGCCCCAACCGATCCAACACGCCGCCTTCCGACTGCACCACCCAGGGTCTTTCACCCCCCCCAAAGAATCCAATTAGCGCAGGCTTTGCTGGGTAAACGAGAGATGAGGAGCTTAAGAAACCTTAGCATTTGCTCAGGGAGACGTCCTCTAGAAAAGAAGACTAATCCTGAGATAGCCCAGGTACCCAAAGGTAAACCTGGGTTTTCCCTTTCAATGACAGATGATGAGCCCGTTTCAGGCCCCACCTAGCTTTCTTCAGGATACGTTTGAGTCTATCCAGGCCTGCTTTCGCCGACCAGTTCACAGTAACGGTGAACCTCAGGTATTTTACTCGACTTGTGAAGGTGGGGAGTGGTTCGGAGGCAAATGTGGAAGAGAGCTCAGATAGTGCTAATCTCTTAAGCTTTTGCTTTGTTGCAGGGGTGCCATGAAAGACGACCACCTGTGATTTAGCGGAGTTTAAGATGAGTTCGGATTTGGGTAGCTGGTCTTTTAATCTTATAAAGAGCCGGCTGATGTCAGAGATTACGTCTTTACAGCTGTGTCCAGCGAAAAGGGCTGTGGTGTCATCAGCGTACATCACTAGACGTCGTTCGCATTTAAATATTTTGAATAGGTTAATGGAGGCAGCAAGGTACAAGATAGGAGAAAGTTGGGAACGTTGAGGCACACCCGTAATAGGATAGAACTGACGCGCATAAGGGTCATCCTCATAGTAAAATCGTTTAGTGTACAGCAGAATCTCCACCCTGTTCACAATTCTCGCAGGCAACCCGAGCGACCTGAGATAAGAGATCACAAAGGAAATGGAGATGCCGTCAAATGCTTCAGAAAAGTCCAGGAAAACAGCCACAGCTAGACGATGGCTATTATCCACACAAAATTGGTCCACTTCACCTACTGCTGAATCGACCGAGCGACCTTTGACGAATTAAATCAGCTAACTGAATCTACGTATTTAATATAATTATAAACTAAACAAAACATAATAATGTTGAATCAAAATTAATAATTAAATAATAAAATTAATAATTGTTTTTTTAATTTTCTATAATTTAAATCAAGTAAAAATAAAAAATTTAAATTTAAAATAAACGTCATTTTAATTACCTTCTCAATAAAAAAGCAAATTAATTATCACGTATAACACATCGATATGTACAACCAGTTGAAGAAAGTGTTATCTAGTATAATCATAACCGAAAATTTACTTCGATGTCTTAGAATTTAGGCGTTTATTAGTTGTTCGTTTTAATAAAATGAAGTTTATTAAATCAAATCAGCGAACTGAGTCTAAGTATTTACTATAATTATAAACTAAACATAATAATGTTGAATCAAAATTTAATAATTAAATAATAAAATAAATAATTGTTTTTAGATTTTCTATAATTTAAATCAAGTTATAATAAAAAATTGAAATTTAAAATAAACGTCATTATTATGAATTGACTAATAAATAACAGACTTTGTATCAGAAAAAGAATTAGAGGTCACCAGGAGAAACTGCTATGCTATCAGGTTTCGGCCCCTAACTCCTCTACCCAACATAGCAGCGGGGCCAAATACATGCTAATGATGTATTTCCTCTGATAAAACTATCTAGTATCTTATTCTAATACAAAGTATATTATTTATTATCCATCCGTAAAAATTTGCCAGTTAAGAGTTAAAATTTATTCTTTATATTATTGTGTTGATTTGTATATTTTACTATTTTCTGCTTGATGTTATTTTTATAATAACTTTGTTTAAAATATGTATCTATTAAATTATTTAAATGATTTTGAAGAAAGCCAATATCATTACCTATTGTTGCATTTCTTAAAATTTCATTATTTAATGTATTATATTTTATATTAAATGGTATGCATGAATGCTCATGCAAAAATATGTTTCTTGTAAATTTAAATATGTCATCTTTACGATATAAATTAAAGTAGTTTTAGTTAATGTTAATTTAATGTTCATATCTAGATATACACCTTCTTTATCATTAAGTATTGGTTTTGTTAAGAATAAGGCTTTCTGGATAAATGTGCTCACTAATTGAATAAAAATTATTAGAATTAAATACACATATATCATCAATGTATCGAAACATATATTTCATATATTTATATTGTTTAGATTTAGTTTTTACACAGTTATGAACAAATTCATATTCTATAAAGCTTAAAATCAAGTCAGCTATAATTGGGCTACTATTACCACCCATTGGAACACCTTTTACTTGTCTAAATATAGATGTCCCTACTTTTAAATAATTTTGATTTATCAAAATATTTAAGGATTCTATTAATTCAATTTTATCCATATATTTATATTTACTTGATGGTTTAATTTTTGTTAGATAGGCGTTATAATTATTATAACATATATCTGTATATCTTTTTCCGAATATAAGATTTATTAATTTTACTAACGCTTCTTTAATATCTACTAAATCTAGATTTATATAAAGCGTACTAAAATCGTATGTATTTATATTCTGAAAATTTATTCCTTTTGTCTGTTCTAAAAATTCTTTTGTAGAATTAATACTGAAATAGTGTTTTATACCAGTATTAATTTCGATTACCTTCGCAATATTTTTTAAAGTGTGCTTTAATTACTTTAAGTATTTTATTCATATAGACAGAAAGTGGTTTTAATGTACATTTAAACGCACTACATATGAACCTAGGTTTTATTGGATTTTTATGTAATTTTGGATTCCAATATAATATAGGTATATTTTTATTATCTAATTCAACCTTTATTCCCTTTTTATCCATTATAGAACAGTGACTTGTAATAATTGTTTCTAAACTCAACTCACTACGTTCATATGTTGGATTTACATTTAAATCATTATAATTAACCTTTTTCATCATTATATCATAATAAAGCTTTTTGCATATAAAGACAAAGTTATTACTAGCTTCATCAATAGTTGTTATTATATAGTTATCCTTTAATTTAATAAGTTCTTTATACATATCTTTATTAATTTTATCTTTCCTTTGATAATGAAAACCTGGGGAGATCAGATTAAATGCTCGGGGATTTTACGCGCAAGCGCCTTTTCGTAAAACGACTCGAGGGCATTTTGAATCGACATGGGTCGCAGATCTTTAGGGCATGAACAGGATTTTTTCTTAGGAATAAAAACTCGCTTACGAATATTGATGCCTGCTTCATCGGATGGGGAGGCTAGATGCTTTGTGACTGCCACCTCTCTTCTCTGATCGGCTGTCAAAAGCTGACAGACTCGAGAAGAAAGTGGAGCGACGGATTGTGAGGTGCCCGGCAGTGGACCCCAAGAGTTATGAATATCTGTAGCAGATATATACATACTCTTAAATTTACCCCAAGTCGGGATTGTTTGAGCTGATTGCGTGGCTCTATAGTTTGTAGGGCTAGTGACTCCTCTAAAACGTTTTCAAGGCCTATACTACCGATCCAACCCAATGCCCTATCGTTCCAACAAACAAACTTATCCTTCTTGAAAATCTTCCAAAAAGAAGACTGAGAAGGGTTTAGACGAGCAATACTCGCCCTATTCCTACTGAGCTGGAACCTATATCTAGTGCTCCAGTATTCATTCGAGAGGGCCTGTTTGGTGGAGGCAGAGAGATTATGGAAGTTAAGCAATTTTGCTAGGACCTTTAGTTTCGTCGGGGTTGGATTGCGTATGCGACATGTATAGGTAGTCGATAGAATCGCGGTAGCTTGCGAAAAGAGTTTGGTATTAAATTCGGTAAGACTCTCATTTCCTATTCTGGAAGAGTCGGATATTTGCCTGGAAGAAGGCAACTCTGATCAGATCAGAGTGAAACCGGATTTGACGGCTTCAACAAAAATAAACTTTTTATATTCTTTGAATAGAGAGCACTTACTGCTCCATGCAGGATGGCACCCATCGCAATTCGAGCAGGAAGGGGGCTCGCAGCGATCCGTATTTGCAAGAGAAGGACAACTGACAGAGCTACAGACTCCACACGAAGAGGTCCCACAGCAGCTGAAGGCCCAGTGTCCCCATTTGTGACACCGGCTACAGTGGGGATAGGTCAGATCATCCCTTTCTGTGATAGTGAATTATATTTTGAACCCCATAAAGGGATTCGACGCAGAATTGGACAAAGACTCAGCAATATTTACGTGAGCATTGCAAAGGCCAACCGGGAAAAGGTTCCTGTCCCTACCCCGGATTGACATCAGATTAGTGACCTTGAATTTAGCCATAAGAGAGCGTATATATTCTTCCATTAAATAGGTAAGATTTGAAACTTACAGAGAGGCCAGGATAGGCTTGGATGAGATTTCACCATATTAAGCTAAATTAGCGGAGAAGTACTCCATGTAGTTTGCGGCGAGATCATTGGAGACAAAAGAGATCTTCACCTCCGCAGGGTGTAACCTAACAGAGTTAAATAGAACCCTGTACAGAAACTGTTTGGTGATGGATTTAATTTTTTTTGTAGAGATCGTGTTTTTCAACCGGCTTTTTTAACTTTTATTATCAACAAATTCTTCAATTTAGGGATGGGTGAAGCACCTCCTCATCACCTGAGACCATAAGAAAATTACTAACCTTGTTACTTGAATGATTCGTAGTTAGATTTACCTTTATTTCATCTTTGTTCGTAGGATGATCGTTGATTTTAGAATGAATACAGGCAAAATTGTCGCTATCGTTTGATAGCCCCCACGTTACTTGTACACTACACATTTTTTTGGTCGTCAATTTAAACTCCATGAAGTAGCCATATTAAATATAGGTGCTAATTTTATAATTTATCCGTACGCAATCAGAAATGTGTAGTGTACAAGTAATTTCGGAGCTATCAAACGATAGTCAATTTCAAGCAAATTCTAACAGAATTCCAACCGAAAAAGAGGTTTGTACTGGATGCTCTTCTACTCAAAGTCATAGCGATAAGGTCAGTATGAGACCAGTCTGAGACCAATCGTGGGTAGGGACGGGAACCCTATCCCGGTTGGCTTTTGTAGTGCGCCAGTGGAGTTAGCTGAAACTATATCAAAATCATCATCCAACCCGTTTATGGGGTTCAATATTCGGTTCTCAATAACCGATATCGACGAATTAACCTACCCCCACTGCAGCCGATGCCACAAATGGGGTCACTGGGCTTCCAGCTGCAGTGGAATCCCTCATGTGGTATCTGCGGATCAGCCTCTTGTCTATCTCTGTCGTCGAATGACCGTTGCTCGGCCCCCATTCATGTTCAAACTGCGGGGGGAGCCATCCTGCATGGCGTAGGAGCTGCAGTAAGTTCAAGGCGTACAGAAGCCTTTTTATTCGTCCGGTTAAACCTACAACTTCCTACTCTTGTGTGGCCGCACCGCGCATGGATGACTCAGAGATATCCCGGTTGATAGATATAAAGATAGCAGAGTCTCATAGAAGGTTGGAAAGCTTTATACTAATGGCCGTGGGTGCTATCAACACGAATCCCACGATTCCAGAGGCATCTGTTCTTCCAGAGTCAAAAAAGAGAGGGGCTTCGGCCCATGCCGTCCCCCCGATCAAGATCGGGAAGCTTATTCGACGTATGACTAAGGGAAATGATGATATTGCCCAGGGGCAAGTACCTTCCCTGGAGGGGGCTAGTGTTGGGAAGGGTAACCTTCCTGCACCTAGCTCTGTCTAGGTTGGCAATCCCCCATCCAACTAATCCATCACAATGCAGAGTACTCGTGATCCTTTTTCACTGAATATCCTTCAGTGGAACTCGGGAGGTGCTTCCGCCCTTAGACTTCTATCTGGTAAAGATGCAGATGTTATAGTCCTTCAGGAGACGCGGTCTATCCGTCTCCCCCAGGACATTACTCTATTTATCCCAAAGCATATATGTTCCCACTATACTCCGTAACCCCACCTCACTCCTCTTCATCTTAAGGACTCTTGACCTTAGTTAAGTGCTCCTTAAGGTCCTCCCTCCTATTAAACTACTCATGTCCAGCCCTTTCTTGTTTAGTAGTTTCACTCAGTAAGAACGGTAAACGCATAAGTCTAGCCAATGTCTACATCCGTCCAGGGGAAATTCACAAGAACCGTGACCTCCTGGATAGTATTATTGACAGCGGTTATGACATGATAATGGGGATTTCAACGACAGAACTGGTCATTGGATCAATGCAGCACTTCGCAGAGCTAGGAACGGTTATCTTATTCACAAACCCCCGTCACCTATCTTTCATTGCACATCAACAAATTCTATCCTCGACATTTTACTGCTTCACTCGAGGTGGTTGTTAAAACCCTTCTGCACTGAGCAGTCGCGCCAGCAATTGTCCACCTCTCACGACCATATTCGTTGGAGGATTGAGGAAGATATGTTGCTTCAAAGGAGGTTTCACTTTGATCCGATCAGAGTGGCATTCTTTCAAGCGGCTATCCAACTCTTACCCATAATAGGAAATGAGAGTTTGACCGAATTTAATACCTACCTCTTTTCGCAAGCTATCGCGATTTTATCAACTACCTATAAAGGTCGTATATACAATCCTACTCCGACGAAACTCAAGGTCCTAGCGAAATTGCTTAACCTCCCTAATCTCTCTGTTTCCGCCAGACAGGCTCTCTCGAATGAATACTGGAGCACTAGATATAGGTTCCAGCTGAGTAGGGATAGGACGAGTATTGCTCGCCTTGGTCCTTCTCAGTCTTCCTTTTGGAAGATTTTCAAGAAGGAGAAGTTTGTTTGCTGGAAGGATAGAGCATTGGGTTGGATAGGGAATGTTGGCCTTGATAAAGTTTTGGAGGAGTCATTAGCCCTACACAACTATGGAGCCACTCTATCACCTCAACCAATCCCGCCTTGGTGTAACTTCAGGAGTAGGGATCTATCTGTTACGGATATCCTTAACTCCTGGGGTTCACTCCCGGGTATCTCCAAATCCGTCGTTCCACTTTCTTCTCTGGTCTGTCAGCTTTTGACAGCTGATCAGAGAAGAGAGGTGGCCGTCACAATGCTTTTAGCCTCCCCATCCGATATAGCAGGCATCAATATTAGTAAGCGTGTTTTTCTTTCTAAGAAAAAATCTTTCTCATGTCCTAAAGATCTGCGACCCATGTCGATTCAAAATGCCCTCGTGTCGATTTACGAAAAAGCGCTTGCGCGTAAAATCCGCGACCATTTAAGTAGGCGTAATTTGATCCCTCCGGGTTTTCATGGGTTCGTCAAAGGTCGCTCGGTCCATTCAGCAGTTGGTGAGATGGGGCAGTTTTGTCGGGATAATAGCCATCGTCTAGTTGTGGCTGTTTTTCTTGACTTTTCTGCTGCATTTGACCACATCTCCATTTCCTTTGTGATCTCTTCTCTCAGGTCCCTCGGGTTGACTGCGAGAATTGTGAACAGAGTGGAGATCCTGCTGTATACCAAGCGATTTTACTATGAAGACGACCCTGATGCGCGTCAGTTCTACCCTATTACGGGTGTACCTTAAAGATCCCCACTTTCTCCTATCTTATATCTTGCTGCCTCTATTAACCTATTCAAAATATTTAAACGCGAACAACGTCTTGTGGTGTACGCTGATGACACCACAGCCCTTTTCACTGGACGCAGGTGTAAAGACGTAGTCTCTGACATCAGCCATTTCTTTTTAAGATTAAAAGACCAGTTACCCATATCTAATCTTATTTTAAACTCAGCTAAATCGCATGTGGTCGTCTTTCATGGCACCCCTGCTACAAAACAAAAACTTAAGAGATTAGCACTATCTGCGCTCCCCTCCATATTTGCCTCTGAACCACTTCCCACCTTCACAAGTCGAGTAAAATACCTGGGGTTCACCGTTACGGTGAACTGGTCGGCGAAAGTTGACCTGGATAGACTCAAACGTATCCTGAAGAAAGCTAGGTGGGCCCTGAAACGGGCTCAGCATCTGTCATTCAAATGGAAAGCCCAGGTGCGCCTTTGGGGCACTTGGGCTATCCCGGGATTAGTCTTCTTCTCAAGAGGACGTCCCCCAGAGCAAAGGCTAAGGTTTCTTAAGCTCCTCGTATCTCGTTTACCAAGCATAGTCCGCGCCGATTGGATTCTTCGGGGGGTGAAAGACCCCGGGTGGTTCAGTCTGAAGGTGGCGTGTTGGATCGGTTGGGGGCTCAGATCCCCCTGGTCCTGTGGCCATGAAAGAGAAAGGAAGATGAAAAAACGAAAGAAAAATTCTGTCATTTTTTATCTGAGTTGGTTATGACCTACCTTTTTTATTCTTGCATGCTATATTTTGGTGTATTTAATAAAGTCTTTATTTATTTATAATTTATCAACATATTGAGCCGTTAACAATACAAGCGAATCTTAAAAACATTATTGCGCGGCAAGATGAACAAGCCATTGCTATGGATAAAACGCACATAAGCCGCATTAACGGTTGTCTTTTACAAGATGTCCGCAGATATAAATCAGTCTTGCAAACAACGCTAACACGTACACTGAAGACATTATGAAATGATCATACTCTGACCATATGCAAAGCTGACTAGAGGAATAATTTGGTCGACATCGTCAAGCACGATTATATGATGTTTGGAGTGGATATACTATCGAACACGACAAAATTTACCAAACTAGAGCGTGATCCCACAACCAAAAATCAGAGGTGTCTTAACGTGACTATCTTACAACAGAACTGTAGAGGATCAATTTCGTCTTATGACTATTGGAAAGTTCGCTCGAAACATAGCGCTCTTGGGCCCAAGTATCTGTTGCCAAATACCCATAAAACGGAAATGTGTGTAAGATTAATCATCGTATGATACACTTCTCACGACAAAATTAATGAATTAATATTTAAGAGACGTGATGAGTATGTCCCATTCAACTATCAAAAGCAAATACGATTTTGAGACACTGCTAAAGGACATGGTTACACGAAATGTCTGTTTTTTCACCGATGATGTTAAGGATCTGTTCAAATTTGTCCCAGTTAACGAGACAATTGATGATGCCGCGATTCTTCTTAACCAGAAATGTGATCGTTTGACGTTGGCACTTAACGAATGGAAACATCTCCATATATGCAGAACTGAATCCACCTTCTCATTTGACAACAAATTATATGTACAAAGGTAGGGTGTCTCAATAGGCTCCCTATTAGTGCCGATGCTAGCAGACTTATTCATGAGGAAGGTGGAATTCTCGTGTTTATGTGTATCAAGGTACCACATCATGCTTAGGAGAAAGTGTTGGATATGTTATATATAAATTGACTTATATACGAGAATTGCATGGAGCACATGTGTGGCACAAAATGGTTTTATTTCCTTCCTGGACGTAACATACATGCATCACAATGATACTTCTAATACAAGGGTATACCGAGAAGAAGGTGTCATCAACATTATTACACCATGGACTTCTACCTGCCCAAAGAAGTATAAAATGTCGGCTGCTCGCTCATTATTCCTGGGAATGCTTAGATATTGCCTTACTGAAGACGACCGTAAAAATGAATACAATACAATAGTGCAATCGCTGTTTGACCCGCATTATCCTCTATGGTCAATTAAAAGCTCCCATAATGCAGCCATGATGAGTTACAACAATCTGTCAGCTACTATATACCTGAAACACTATATACAAATTTTCCCTTCTGGAGTGACCACACATCTGATCTTCCTCAGAGTGTAATTGGTAAGGCTTCAGAAGCACTGGCTCACTTAAGACGGTATTTTGTAAAAGGGACCCAGTATTTCTGGGTTATGCAAAATCAAACTGAAATATATAAAATGTGGAGAAATCTACAGTATTCCATGTAATGACTGTGGTTCCCGTTACATTAGTGAAGCAAGCTAAAAGCTCGCTGTCTTGTTATTAGGGCATAAACTTGAAATACGGTTAGGGTAAACCAGCTTAGTTGTGTGGAACTACTATGCTGATCATGGACACGATATAAATTTTGCCGGTGCAGAGATTATAGCTCACGAAAGTGATAATACTATAAGGAAAATTAGGGAGGCAATTATCTTACGATACCACAATCTTGCCAATAATTTTGAGGGTAATAAACTAGATGTTCTAACCCTCTTACCACTAACGTTAAGTATATTTTTCCGGACTAACTTGACAGTTGCTTTCTGCCAGATCATTGTTCTCTATATCTGATCATCATCAGGAACATAACGCAGTGATGGAAAATTTGTAACAATAAATTTTACGTTGCTTCTTTCACTTTGTTCAATTTATAAGGATGTATCGAGGATGCAATGTGTTGATATTAATGATTGTTGCTCATTAGGAGACTTGTAACATTGTTCCTTTGATTTCTGTTTTGACTAAGTATAAGTCAAAACAGAAATTACATTATATATAATGTTTGATGTATTATATTCAATATTATTTAATTTTATAATTTATTTTTCTTTGTTTATAATATCGTATTAAACAATTAGTATCGATGTTATACTGGTGTATATTTATGTATTTAATTTTTAAATTCCTTATTATAACAATTGATCATCGAATGTTAAATGGAATGATGGAAACATTATCCCAGTCTGATTCCTAAATTTAATAAAATCATTGGTGTTTAGAATAACAATAGTTTACGAGAACAAAAAACGGAACATAAATAAATGCTAAAACGTCATCTATTTATGACGAACATAAACAGATGAAGAAGGCCGTTATGTGGCTGGCCTTTAATCCGCATTATATTCGTATATTAAACTATTTTAGATTATTTTAGATTAAATTTTTCGCATATGCAGTGATATTTCGCAATGATATATAATATAATTATATATAATTAGATAATTATCCGTTGGCATATGAAAATTTTATAGAAACCTTTATGCCAATACCCTAATAACCGCTAGTAGATATTATTTAAAAATTATTTTATAATTGTTTTACTTTAAGTAATTTTTTTAATTAACTTCAAATACTATTTATACTCTTAATTTCACGTTTAGAATTTGAACCACATCAACGTTGTAAATCAAATCGAAAGGAGTACATTCGAAAAAGGTTAGTTACTGAACTATCTAACTAAATGAATAAATTTAATAAATGAATTTGTAGAATATCGCCGAATATATAAAACGGAAATCAATAATGCCTGGGAGAAAGTGTTGGATATGTTATATATAAATTGACTTATATACGAGAATTGCATAAATAATAAAAATATCGTAATCTCAAAATTATTAAATATTAATTATAATATTAATTTAAATATTTAAATTATTAAATCATTAAATTATTTAAATTATTAAACTATTAAATTAATCAAAATTTCCCGGCGTTTTATATGTTCTATAAGATTTCCCGGTGTTATTTTGTTCACCGGGAAATTTTGTTTTACAAAATCTCCCGGTGTTTTTATTTTTATTAATTAGCTTATTAAACTAATCAAAATTTTTAACTAATCAATTTATATGTTTTTATATGATCAACCTATTACTGATAGCATTCATTTTTTATTTTTTAAAATATAAAATCATTAATTCAGTGTGAATTTTACTCACTGAAATGTAAAATAGAAATGTGAATATAGTAGATTAATATACATGAAATTACAGACAAATTATAAACCATTCAGTAAATATTAGCAATACAGTTGCATATTACAGTTAAATGTCACCATTTAAAATTAATTTGTTTGATCAAATGCATCCAGATGCATTCAATAAGTTCATTATTAATTAAATAAATGTAATAATATTACTCGATAACTGTAATTATTGATTATTACTAGCATATAGACAACAACAAAATAAAAATGAAAATCTTTTAACCAAGATACCTTTAAAATAGGAGGTTAAGCTAAAGAAAAAGCTAAAATAGAAAGTTAAGCTAAAAAGCGGTTTAAATTAATTATAAATTAATTTCAAATTAGAAATTAATAACAAATAATTATTGGTTTAATTATAATTTAACTATAATTTATTAGTTTTTATAATTTTTGTGTATTTGAAAATAATTGATCGTTAAAATTACAATAAATTGCGAAATATAAACTAATAAATTTAATAGTTTATTAATTTAAATAATTGAAAATTAATAATTTATTAATTGCTTAAGTTATTACTTATCACTTAATCAGATTAAATCAGATTAAGAAAAGCTAGTCAAATTCAAATGGCATCCACACATTAGTATCAACAATTCCAATATACTTATAAAATTATAGTGAATTATATGACACAATAATCCTAAATTTATTATCTATGAAGGATAATTCAAGTATGTCATATCAGCATAAAGTTTAATAAACATAGAGACTTAAACTTTAAATGAAAATATCGGTGATTTTACATAGTTTTGAATTATATAAATGGCTAAATTTAGTTGCCAGAAATTATACACTAATAGCTAAATAAAATTAGACAATTCATGAGTGTCTATGAAAACTATGTAATGTGTCGACAACTGGATATGCCATCTTGCTCACAGCAATTGGAAAAACTTAATAACAACCGAAAATCCAAGTACTCAAAGCCAAATAGAGAGAGTTGACTTAAATAAACTTAGTAAGAAATAATAAATTATTAAATATAATTATTGTGTTCACTATAATTCTTACATCTATACACAAATAAGAAAACATTAAAAACTTAAAAATGCTGATATACTGATATAAAAATATATAAATATGAATTTAATTTAAATAGTAAACAAATAAAATAGTGTATATTGTAAAGACACTAAGTGTATATTGTAAAGAAATATAAAATTAACTTTAATAATTATAATAACTATATAATTATTTAAATAATTAATAATGTTTTTCTCCTGAGTAGTATTTATTATTTTTATTAATTAGCTTATTAAACTTATCAAAATTATTAAATATTAATATTAATATTTAATATTAATTTAAATTATTAAATTAATCAAAATTTCCCGGCATTTTATATGTTCTATAAGTAATTTGAACTAAGAAATAACTTGAAAGATAAAATATATACAAATGACCGGAGAAAACCATCCAACTACACCAGTAATCGAGTTTCGATTAAAACCCCCAATTACTGCGAAATATATTTGAAAATTATTACCTGGGGAATTGTTTATGTAAAGCGTATCGTTAGTTGGTTCGTCCGGAATGTAAATCTCGTTTTCATTTTCAATAATGTTCATCTCGGCTTGTTTTTCATTTTCAATTAATTTATTTTCTTCGTCTTGTACCTCAGCAAATGCTTCCGGTTCATTTCCAAGGATCACAGAAAAGCTGTTTGTTTCACTTAAAGCTTGACTCAATATAGAAGGACTGCGTGCTATATCATTTTTTAATTTAAAAGAAAAATTATCCATTCTGTCTGCGCCACTCATTTGGCTCACGCTATCACATAGCATGTCATTGTGTACCTTATTTTCCCGTTGCTCGTATGTGTGGTTTATTGTAAATTTTACTCAATGAAATTTTTCTGAATTAATTACTTTGTAATCTGTAATAATCTTCAAATGTAATTGAAGTGTAATTGTAATTCAAATGCCGATTATTTTCCGTAATCAAGTGTCGGATCGAGCTCAACTAACTTAATACACACGACAAATAGTACCCATTTCCTACGCTTTTATTCGATGTGAAGAGCATCGAATAAAAGTAATAATTCATCATTTATGATAGCAACAAAACATTTCCCAATGCGTTCAACAAAGCATTCCAACTCGTAAATATCAGTGATTTGAAAAGTTCTCAAGCGATTTTTTGAAAATAAAAAACCGACGATAGTTAAGTCTAAGTGACGTTATACAATCCAAGATGAATAATTATTTCGAGCAAAACAAGAGTAATAGGCGCCAAGGCTGCAGTAAACTCATGACTAAAGGGTGTGCATCCAAAGTTACGACAATCCTAGAATCCGTTACTTCAACAGATGCAGTTGTTGGATCATATACAGTACTAGAAAACTAAGAGAATTAAATCCAATTTTAAAATACAAACGGATAAACTTTTATTAGACTACGTCGACGTAGTTGTAACTCCATAGATGCAACTAAGCATTCAGGTATTTTCGTGTCTATCAATACTGTCGCTATTATTGTTGGTTCAAAAAGAACTCATAATGGATCTGGTCCTTCAAGATTATACGTAAAAAATAAAATGTTAAGAATAAGAAACATCATCATCTATTAGGTACAACAGAGACAGATTTGGTTTTGCTCAGACCTTAAGTATGCGGTGACTGGAGTTTAAGCCACTATTGATTTAAATACTCATCGAAGTGCGCTTTTCAAATAATTACACAATTTGGGCAAAAGAGGCACGCCGTTTACAATAGCCTTTTAAGGGTCGGTTTAAGTGGACTAATAAATGTCGTAGTATTTATTCTACGCTTTCCTTTTAACTCTAGACAAAGCTGCCTTGCTGATTTTTAATTTCACGAAAATAAAAATAGCAATGACGAAATATTGTGTAATGGTACCAATTGTAGAACAGGCTAATTTTAGTCCAATAATATTTTCTTTCACTGGAGGTGCTGTTCAGAAAGCGTTTGGTCAATTTTTTTTATAATTATTATAAAATTATTATTTAATAATAATTATTAAAAAATGTCAAAGGAAATACTTGGTAACGAAATTTGATAATATAACTACCTCACGTGTTTTCTTAAAAAAACATTTTGTTTTAATAACTGACGATGTATCAGAATAAGGATCAGAAGTCATCAGGAGGAACTGCTCTGTGATCAAGTTTCTGCACCTATTCCTCGACCCAATACATGCTGATGATGTATTCTCTGATGTAATGTTATTATCCAGCGTAACTGATTGTTCTAGCAATCAGTAGATACCATGTATAAATTACATTTCGCGTCTGTTCAAATTCATCTTCCTCGCATCCCATCCCTATTTTTGCGGGGTCCCACAAGGTTCAGTCCTAGGCCCCATGCTTTTCCGTCTTCTGCTTGGCGATCTCTCTCCGTTTATCAAACCTTACTCCTTAAACGTCATGCAAAACACAGATGACATCCTCATATATAGTGTTCTCGTCTCCCTCGAACTCTCCTCCGCATTCGACATTGTCGACCACTCCGTCCTCCTTTCTCGCCTTCGATATGATTACGGCTTTTCTTCCTCCTCCGTAGCATGGTTTGCCTCACATCTATCCGACCGTTCCATTCGCGTCTGTTCTAATTTATCATCCTCCCCTCCCATCCCTATTTTTTGCGGGGTCCCACAAGGTTCAGTCCTAGGTCCCCTGCTTTTCTCGTCTTCTGCTTGGCGATCTCTCTCCGTTTATCAAACCTTACTCCTTAAACGTCATGCAAAACACAGATGACATCCTCATATATGCTCATGCACCCGCACATCGCATACACGATATCGGCATTTCTGCCTCCAACTGTCTTTCTTCTATCTACAAACGTCTATCCAATCTCCATCTCGTTCTAAACCGCGACAAGTCCAAAATAATGTGAATCCTCCCCCGTAAACCAAACATATCTCCTCCCACTGTATCTTTTGCCTCATCAATCATCCACATAGTCCACAATCTCACTTTCTTAGGCTTTCATTTCGATGATCACCTTTCCCTTAAACCCTTCGTCCGTGACAAGGTCCGCTCGTCTAACTTAATTCTCCGTGACATCCGCCGTATCCGCCTTCTTGTCGACTTCCGTTCTTGTATGTATCTTCTTTCATCGCTTATTTTTCTAAACTCTCCAAAATCCATCATTCTACCCCTTCAACAAATAATCTACTCCACCGTTCGAGTGCTCTTTCGTCTCCGTCGCTTCGACCACACATCCACATATCTTGACTAACTCTCCTGGCCCACCATCCACATCTGCATCAAACTCCACCTTCTTCTCGTAACTTTTCGTTTCATTGCTGTCGGCTACTTATTGTTCATCAATCTCTCTTTCTTAGACGACACTCGCCCCACCTCGCTATCGCTGCGTTTTCGTCATACCCTCTTACCCCACGTTCCTAATTACTCCAACAACTACGGTCTCCGATCCTTCCTGATCGCCGCCTCACTCGCCTGAAATCAACTCTCTCTTGAAGTCCGTCGCGCTCCCTCGTTTATCACGTTTAAACACCTCGTCCGTTCACACCTTCTCGACACATGATTTACATTTTTGTTTTGTTTTGGTCATGTAAGCGTGCGCTGGCACGCATTTGCCACGTTTAAATAAATCTTTATAAAAAAATTGGTTAAAAATTAGCAGAAAAATAATGATATCACATTAATACGAGAAAATATCATTTTACCGCAAAACAAAGTCCACAGGTAACAATAATAATTTTGGCCTGCAGACCTTTATCAATGTTGACCTTTACATTATAGAAATTCTAGATATCAGTATAAGATTTTTGATCTAAAATCAAAAATACACATTTTTAAAATATTATAGATATTTAAGTCGTTATAAGTGCTTTTTCAGGCCACTCCAATGTGAAAAATGCCAATCAACTAAAATCAAGCCAATCACCTTCTCGACATTCAAATCGAATATAATAAAACTTGTCAACAATCCGAAATCCATAAATGTATCAGTTGAGGTTTGCTTAAAGTAAATAATTTTTTCTAAAATGATTTATCAGTAAAAGTCATCGACAATAGGGCGACGTTCATTTAAACTTTTCCTATATTGGTATTGAAGATAATCCAATACTAGCTGTTGAGTGGCTCAATAGTGAACATGTCATGTGCATATGTGAAAATTCCAATTATGTTTACATATTAAAGGTCGGTCAAAGACAAAATTTCAAATTCCATAAAACTTATAAGCTGTTGAACAAAGAAGTTACAGTAACAAGTCTTTCTTCAAATCCCTACATAGCTGCAGTTGGATGTTCGACTGGAGAAATTGTACTCATTCATTTGACCGAACTCAAGCCTATGTCCGTTGTTCTTCGGTCGCATGTATCACCGTGTACTGCCATTGACTTTTGTCAAATGGATTCAATTTATCTCTGCTCCGGATTTACATCTGGACACATTGCTTTGTTTCGGGTTTATGAACAAGTCGGCAACTGTCATTTCGTAATTATTTTTACTATAATTCTATATTTTTAAGTCATCAATTGTTACATATCTTCCAGTTGATGTTCCTGTTAGTGCAGTTAAATTTCTACCTGCAAGTTCGTCAATGGTGGCCATATCATATCATTTGATCCGAGAGTTATGGTATTTGAAATCAAAATTAGTAGTATGTTTAGAATGCTAATTAAGGATATACAATTTATTTTCCAACTTCAATCCGGTTTATAAGCTTGACTGCTACGTAATAACAATGCAATGTACGCGACATTGTCCTTACTTATTCTGTACGTTCGATGAAAAGCTAAGGTATTTTAAATTGTTTTCCAAAACAGTTATAAATCTGCTTTTATAAAAAGGCATAACGAGCAATCATATGTAAAAGCATTGAATTGCATGCGTTTGAGTCAAAGTGTTAGCTCCAGCAGTCTCTCAGGTCATATTTGCTGTCTAGACGTAACAGAACTTGGCGATTATATAATTTGTGCAAGCACAGTAGGTAAATAATAGTTATGTAATGTAATATTTTCTATTAAATAGTATTTTTAGGTGATATTTACTTGATTGATACTATGAAGCGAACAAAAAAGAAATTCACCTTATACAGAAACCAAATAGGGCAGGTAGTATCTTGTCATTTATTATCAGATATGCAATAATTTAATGTGATGATATGCTTTATAGAATATGAATATGTTCAAAACTGTTTAAAAAATACATCTAAATTATATAAGGTATGAATCAAAAATTAAACCATCAAGTAAATATAAATGGATAAAATTGAATAAATAGAATCCTTAAATATTTTAATTAATCAAAATTATTTAAAAGTAGGACATATATTTTTAGAAACAAATAATAGAAAATAATTAATTATTTATTAATGATATTAAATATTTATTATTAATAATATAATATAATAATATAATAATTCTCTTATTAGAAATAATACGATAAATCATAAGGAGTAACTACTCTGTTATTAGTTTCTTATTCGTAAACAGAAGTGTAGAAAAATAAATCTAAATTATACAAAGATATGAATGTTAGACAAGTAAAAGGTGTTCTAATGGGATTTGTTCTAATATGAATTTGTTCTAATATGAATTTGTTCATAACTGTGTTATGAACAAATATAAATATATGGATGTTAATATAAATATATGGATAAAATTGAATTAATAGAATCCTTAAATATTTTGATAAATCAAAATTATTTAAAGGTATGGACATCTATATTTAGGCAAATAAAAGGTGTTGCAATGGGAGGCAATAGTAGCCCAATTATAGCTGACTTGATTTTAAGCTTTATAGAATATGAATTTGTTCATAACTGTGTAAAAACTAAATCTAAACAATATAAATATATGAAATATATGTTTCGATACATTGATGATATATGTGTATTTAATTCTAATAATTTTTATTCAATTAGTGAGCACATTTATCCAGAAAGCCTTATTCTTAACAAAACCAATATTAATGATAAAGAAGGTGTATATCTAGATATGAACATTAAATTAACATTAACTAAAACTACTATTAATTTATATCGTAAAGATGACATATTTAAATTTACAAGAAACATATTTTTGCATGAGCATTCATGCATACCATATAATATAAAATATAATACATTAAATAATGAAATTTTAAGAATTGCAACAATATGTAATGATATTGGCTTTCTTCAAAATCATTTAAATAATTTAATAGATACATATTTTAAACTAGGTTACTATAAAAATAACATCAAGCAGAAAATAGTAAAATATATAAATCAACACAATAATATAAAGAATAAATTTAAACTCTTAAGTGGCAAATTTTTATGGATGGATAATAAATAATATACTTTGTATTAGAATAAGATACTCGATAGCTTTATGATACAGTAATGATTTTAAATTTTTAATTTTATAGTGTTGATTTATATATTTTACTATTTTCTGTTCTGTGATATTTTTCTAGTAACCTAATTTAAAATATGTATCTATTTAATAATTTAAATGATTTGAAGAATAATGATCTTCGCTCAAATGATCTTCGCTTTTCACGTGGAAAAGCAAAGTTTGTGTAAGTGATTGTACCGTTCTCTATCTGTGCTACAACATACTTCTTTGTATCTCATTTTTGACATTATATTTGGGTAACAGCATATTTAGTACATACTTTTACCATTATACTCGCATTGGTATGGTACATTGTTGTTTATAGTAACGAGCTTTTCAATTTTTGCTTGAACACTCAATTCGCATTGGTCTTGGAAGCTGTTAATTATTTTATTCATTTGTTGCGAATTTGTGCATGTCATAAGTCGTCAATATATTGACAGTATATCAACGGTTGTTATATAGAAATGATGCATATTAGTTAAACTACTCAGAAAATCTAAACCTTAATTTAAGTGATCGTATCCACAACAAGGAAAAAAAATAACGCTCTTTTTATGGATTATCGTTCATCCTAGCGGTAGATGAATTCAACATACTAACATTGTCAAAGGATATTAAAACGACTTATATTACAATAATGATGAGTTATTAATAGCACAATGATGAGTTACACAATGATGAGATATATCAATATAGTATCATTTAAGGATAAATTTAATGACTGAAAATAAAATTTGCAGTGTTCGAATGCCAATTCGCACACATCTTAATTATGATACTCAACTTAGATGAATGTTTGCATTGCAGATTTCTTTCTAGTAAGATAGAAATTTAGTAAGATATCGGAGAAATATATTTTTAAATCAATATTAAAAATATATTTATATTATATTTATTTATATTATATTATACTGATATTAATATATTTTCATCAGAGAAATATATGTTTCTCTGATGAAAATTTGATTTCCAGGATACTTGATAATCAAACTTCATCAAAGAAAATACGTCATTAGCATGTATTTGGCCCTCTGCTATGTTGGGTCAAGGAATAGGTCCGAAACCTTATAAAATAA
This sequence comes from Pomphorhynchus laevis, assembly GCA_012934845.2. Lineage (NCBI taxonomy): Eukaryota > Metazoa > Acanthocephala > Palaeacanthocephala > Echinorhynchida > Pomphorhynchidae > Pomphorhynchus > Pomphorhynchus laevis. The sequence continues at coordinate 64,636 of WNNJ02000843.1, read as the reverse complement.
CAGTTTCTCTTGATGACCTCTAAACTTTATTCTGATACATTGTCTGTTATTAAATAGTCAATTTATCAGATAACTGAGTATACGCTTTTTATATTATTTATAAATTAAAAATAAAGATAAATAATAAATAATCATGTAACATTTTAAACATTTATATCAAGTTAAAATTTAAAATAAAAGCTATTTTTATGAATTGACTAATAAATAGCATACGATGTATCATAATAAGGATTAGAAGTCATCAGGAGGAAATGCTTTGTTATCAGGTTTTGGCCACTATTCCTCGATCAAACATAGCAGTGGATCAAGGAATTTAAATTTTAAATTTTTACTTGATATAAATTATAAAAAAATTATATAATTATTTATTATTTAGTTATTTATATTTTTTAATTTATAAATAATATAAAATACGTAGACTCAGTCAGCTGATCTGATTATCAGTTAGCTGATCTGATCTTATTTAAAAAATAATAAGGAAATTTATTTATTTTTCACGCAGTATTTTAAAAATTGTTTGTCAAAACAATAGTTTAGAAGTAAATGTTTGCGAAATAAATTCATATCTAGATTTTCCTGTTTGAATAAAAACGCCCAACTTCGATAAAGAATACATTATTTGGCTTTTGTAAAATATAACGAAGTAAGTTTTAACATCAAAAGCATTAACTTTATTTAGGTAATATATCGGTTGCTGTATGTAAAAGATAAATGTTTAAATGAAAACGACGAGCCATTTAAGTATGCTTTGATTAACTACTTTAAATAATATTACGTTATATTTTTTAGAACATATTTTAAAGTCGAGAGTATCCGACAAATGCGTACAGACGGCCATCTAAGATTTACTAACAATATAAGTATCGAGGTTTATTGCTTTAATTTATGTTAGAAACAACTTTAAAATAACTTCTTAGGACAATTGCAAAAATTTCGCATTATCAGATGATCGACAGATGTTTCTCAATTCTATTTTACATGTAAGATAATTAAGCAAAGTAGTCAATTAACAAAATTTATAAATTTGGTATTTTAAAATATATATATTTTTAATTCGCTGATTTAATTTGATATCAGAAATGATTTCAATTAAATTTGTAAGACGAAAGTATTTTATTCAATCTAAGTGCCAATAAAAGCATATGAGTCGCGTGATCATCAACCAACATTAAAAGGATCGAAATGTGAAACGTGGATATTTGATCAGTAGCTAATTAGGTCAACCAATACAGAAATGTAGCGTATTACTGTGTTAATTATAAAAAGTAGCGTATTTGTTTATTATAAAAAGTAGCGTATTACAAAAATATACAAAATATCTTTGGAGTACTTAAGTGACTCAATGAACTAAAGCACTGAAAGTGGTTTGTTCTAGCAATACGCTCTTGCATATGGATTAAGTATTACAAAGTCTAAGAATATTTTATATTTGGACGAGCATCTGGTTTTCTACATGTTGTATCCTGTTCAAACTTGAGGTTGGTTTGCACCATTTCCAATATAGGATTAGTCTGGACTCGTGGAAAATCTGGGATAAATAACTGGAAACGTTATTTCTTAAGGTATTATTAAGTATTATATGTAATCCCCTTTCAACTTATCATTTACGCATAAATGATAAGTTGAAGTCTTAACTCCTAACACAATTAATAATCAAATTAAAAACGAATAGTCACGTGACCCCGATATTGTCGTGAAATCAGATGTGAACAATTGATTCTCAATCGATAAGCACTGCATGTTCTATTGTACATTTCGTTTCAATGAACAAATTTTGTATATAAAAATTTTATAAAAGAATAAATTATTTTTCTATTTAGCTTAATAACTTTTTAAACTTTCTTCTAGGTTCGTCTTTGTCCAGGAAATAAAAACCTTGCTATTATCGGGACGTATGGAGGTCTACTTCTCCTTATCGACTTGCATGATCATTATAATTTATAGTCCTGTAATTTTAAATTAAATTATGCATTTCAATTTAATTACGTTTATCTTTCATTATAAACATTATGGTTTATCTTTTATTTTATTCATTAAAAAATTTAAAATCAATAATTCGAACGCTTACATAATTGAATTGAAAAATTTGTCTAGTAAATTTTCGCTAATATTTTACTTCCATGCTCAATACATTCGATTTGATTTTTCACAAAAGTAATATTGCATGTGTAGACGTACCGGTTAATTTGCTTATAATGTCAATTCGATAAATTAGAATTACGAGCAGCTGATGAACGACCACAACAGTCATATTTGTTGATAAATGCTAATAGGAAGTGGAAATATTAAATTTTATTTCGAAGATGGTTGAAGATACATTTGAAATTATTGACCAAATTTAACTAAATACTCTATAATAATTGTACCATAATATAATATTTAGCTATAACTGCTTAATTTGCTTAAAACTAGACTATATTATATAAACTATATTATATAAATAATATTTTATTTTGGATTTTTAATGTAAAATGAATTAAAAAAAAACAATATTTTTATTATTTATTCGATTCGCTTACTCAAACATATAGATTCACATGCATTACAACTCTATTACAATATTTGACAACTTTATTTTTAAGCGAAAAATTCTCAATTCCGATAGGCATCTATCAAACGGATGCGTCTATTGATAATATGAAAATATTAATCTAATTTACATATTCCTTAATATCGTATTCGCCTCTATCTTAAAAATTACAAATAAATAGACAATACATTCAAACGACATATACATTAATGCATTGTTATAACTTCAAAACACAAAAACCTATTCTTCTTTCTGTTCCTCGTTATTTTCCCTAAAAATCGGCTTCGGTTGAGTTTTTGTGTAAGCGGGTGAAACCCAGTATGGTTCTTTTTCCGCAATACTAGAATACTTCAGAAGCTCAGCACGCGGGTCTTCTTTTGTACCTGGCACTTGCTGCAAAGCTATGTTCTTAACGATATAGCTGGATAATGTGCTACCGTGATGCCCAATTCGGCCATTTTCACCAGCTCCACTAATTGGCAATTCTGGTCGGCGACTCTTTGCTGCAGAATTCCTTTGACGAGTTCGTAAAAGTGATAGATTTCGAACTTTTTCTTGACGAAACATGGGCAGTGCAAGTGGATTAATAACAAGTTCATTTGAGAAAAATTCTTTCTTTTCGGAAACCTTCGTAGCATTACGAACCCCTCGTAGAATTCCACGTTGACTTCTGCTACCAGGAGAATTGTCACACATTGCTTCAATTGTTCCATAATGATTACCACAGAATATCTGATATATTCGTGGATGCCATTTAATTCTCCTTACTATTTGATTAAGATTTTTGAGTCCATAACGTATTTTACTATCCAACAATGCCGTCGATGCCATCATTATACCGTCAGTACTACCAAAAACGACGTTTTGATCATCAGGTGAAAATATTACATCGCATGCCCATTTTACAGGGCATTCCCATTCAAAAACATCTTTTCTCTGACGCAAATCGTACAAACGAACCTTTTCCAGTGAACGAGTAGCTAACATATTATCTGAATATGACACTGTCATAGAATTCCAAGAATCGCTTTTGAGTTTTAATACAGGTGTCAACAGCGAGCGGCGCTTGTCCCAGCCGTACATGCCTCCGTCTTCAGCTGAAGCGTAAAGTAACTGTCCTGATCTTGTATAGAGACATGACTGCACACTTGCATGGCGCTTACCAGCCACGCCAGGTAAAGGTTTCACCTTGATTAACGACGTGTTGTTAAGTTTAGCATCATCGGTTCTCCATAAACGTATGGTGCTATCATCTCCATAGGTCATAAATTCTTCTTTGATAAACGGATTCCATTGTCCACCATTTAATGCACTCACGTGACCTTTGGTTTTTCCCATATCAACAAGATACTGATCTCCTTTCACACATTCTACACATTCTTTACCTGTTCTATCAAGGATTTTAGCTTGAGCGCACGATGCAACCACGATGAAAAAGTCATTTCTATCTCCAAAATCCAGTTGCCGAATTTGATGTGCTCCACATGGCTGTAAGCTTCTGTACGGTTGCTCAGGATCTAGGCATTGGAAATCCCAGATAGATACATTGCAGTCTACACCTCCAGATACTAGACGCTCACCGACTCCATCAAGTGACAATGCCGTTATCGGCTTTCCAACGGAGTGCTGCAGCATAACTCTGTAATTATTGGGCAAAAGAGACTGATCACTTTCTTCTGTAGAATGGTTTGTCTCGGTGGATTCGTCGTCATCAGTGTCACTACAACTTGATGAATTGTTGAACTTTGTGGAAGAATCATGAGTGATGACATCATCAGCATATGAGTCAATAGAGCTTAGAAACTGCGTGCATTCTTCCTCATCTTCGTGTGGTTTGTTCGTAACCCCACTGTCTATACATCTTCTACGAGCTATGATAATTGCTTCTTCTGTGATAGCATCAATATCGAATGTACGCGCTCTTTTCTTCGTAGCTATCGCTGATGCTGTATTAATGGGCAATTCGTTATTCGACATTTTTATCCAAATTGTTTGAAAATATTGCAAATTAAAGCGAATTTATTATGCATATATTTTTCTCAATGTTGACGCATATTTTTATATCTCAAATATGAAAATAGAAACGTTATAATAGAATAGAATTTATTTAGAGTGGCCTTTATGGTAAAATAGAACCATTAGACGCTGCAGAAATGAGGTTCCTTCGTAGTTTGGCCAATATAAATGTTACATGAGTTTTGACATTTACAAGAAGATCAGAATAAAGTCGCTGTTTTATCCTATTAGAGGCAGTCAGTTGATGTGGTTATAGAAGAACGGTGAATAAAAGTCGGCTTTCTTAATAAAATGGTATACACTAATCGGTGTCATTCCGAGAATTTAAGCATCCCGTGGCGACTTCCGACAAAAAAACAGTAAAAAGGATGTTGTAAGAAATTCATTGTTGTTTTTACAAATTTTTATTGATTATTCATTAACACGAGAACGATTAAATTTAGCAACGACTTAATTTTGACAGGCTTAAACCTTAGCGACCCCATTGAGTTTCATAGACTGATTCAAAAAATGAATAGCTTCAGAAAGCCCACTATCAAACACTAATTACTGATGATATAACTATATTAAAATAACGACATCCATAATTAGAAGATAACTCAGATCACTTAAATTAATAATCAAGAGTTCGTGTCAAAGTAAACTTTCTTGAGGTTTATAGGCATTATAGACTCTAGTAATTTATAATAGACAATGAACTAAAATTTCGACGATAGCGTCTTTATCAAGCTGCTTGATAAGGACGCTATCGTCTAAAGCTGGTATTTTTGTGTATAATGTCCATCAATCTCGAAAAAGGAAACTTAAATCAATTTTTAAGTAAATGTTAATGGACTTTTATAATATTTTTTATGAATTGACTAATATGTAATTAATTAAGATTAATAAATATTACATGACTTTTATTAAGAGGTTAATAGATAACTTAAAATAAGGATTAGATGCTACCTGGAGAAACTGTTGTATTATCAGATTTCGACCAGATTCCTGAATCCAAAATACCAGTAGACCAAATAGGAATTAAATGTAGGGATTAAATGAATTTCCTCTGTGATGTAATTTGATTATCTAGAAATTTTGTGAATGTGATAAAAGCAGTGGAACCTTTTACGAGACGAACCTTTTACTTACTATATTTTTAGTAAGTTAGGACACAATTGCTAGCTTATAATATTTTAACCTGGTGTTGGGTTAAAACCGAAATAACACCCGACCAAATAGTACCAACAATACTATTTCAGAGATCTCAAAATTTAGGGGACATTTTAATCTCCTCCATAGTTCGTACTGATCTGAATTTTGAACGGCATTTTGGTAGCAATAAAAAGTGCAACAAATCAAGATGTAAAGCTTGTATTCAGATGAACTTCACGTGTGCAATATAACTGAAGAAGACTGTCATACAGTCGAAACGTTTTAAATAAATTTTAGATTTCAAAATCTCTTTTTTCTGGTTATAATTATTTATTTCATTATATATTGTTGGTTGTTTAGTTAAAACTAGCACAATATTATTTAAATTTCCATAGCTTTCGGGCACAGCCCTTCTTTAGTGGAAGTTGCACCCAATATTGTAAGTAGTTGTTGTTAAAAATAGTTTAAACTATTGTAAGTAGTTGATGTTAAAGATAGTTTATATATAGCAGCAAATATATGCATTTGTGCATATAAAGAATAACTAGAAGGTCCACACACGCAACAAGCCAGTGAAAACGCTTTCTGCACCTAAGTTTCGTGTAGCATCGTGAGGAATTGGTGGTGTCTTTATAGTTATCACAAAAGCAGTCGAAACGTACCCTAACCACTTCACCCAACTGACGCTGAATACTGGGTAGTTAGGAACGTCTCGGAGTGATACATTAGACTGATGAAGCTGATGATCTAAGTCCAGTTATTTAGCAGTAAAACTGGATTAAAAATCAATCGTAGCCAGCTTTGGCTCCTGGACCACAGTTTCAAGCGAGTTTTCACAATAACAATTTATATATAATCGTAAATGTTGCCAAAACCGGAGTTCGATTACATGCAGATCAGACTTCCTTATCATTCCTAGACGAGCTTATGGTAGCCGGCAGCACTAATCAGTAGGTTGAACTACCATCAGTCGTTTCGGCTGCCTTGTGATATATTTTAAAAGCATCTCCGATAATTTACTATCGTAGTAGCATGGACATAGCTTCTTTAAACTAACAACGTGCTTTCCGGATCATCCTAATTTTATTCGGCATTAATTTTAATTGCCGTCGCTGCTTGTTTTCTCACTGGATCTCTTTATAGAATACGTTTTTAAAATTTAATCGCAAATTGTGTAAAACTGTGCTACGGGAGCTAAAAAGATTTAGTTTCATAATCGTAGATGTTGCCAAAAACCGGAGTACGATTACATGCAGCGCAGACTTCCTTATAACGGAGCACAGTTTTACACATTATGCGATTATATATATTTATCTGATTATACAATTGTTACTAATTGTATCACTTGAAAAGGACTATTGAAATAGTTGAAAATTCGTGATTAACATTTTCTTGTTGCTTCTCGATGTTTATACGCCGTGAACGATTAATGAATACATCGAATGTATCAATGGAAAATATATTTATATATTTATGTATTCTATAAAAGTCAATTCTTCACGCTTTTCACTTCTTAAATATCACTCTCCCGATGATCTCTGCATTCTGTTTGATTCTGAACTTACGTCGATCCTCAATAACCTTCTGCCTAGTCGACTTCGACGTTCCCAGCGCTTGCGCCATGCTCCCTGGTTCGATTCTGACTGTAGTCTTTCTAAGCGTCGACTCCGTCACTCTTTTCGTGTGTATAATCGCTTTCTTAAACGTTCTCCTAACTCACTCCCTCCAAATCTCCGTGATTGCTACTTTTCTCCACTCCGTTCACATCTCTTTCTTATACGTACTAAACGTACTCTCTTTTGGCGAAATCAACTCGAGTCATCTTCCAACTCTAAATCTCATTGGAAAATCTTAAACTCAATTCTTTCACGATCATCTACCCCTTGTAATATAAATCCTGATGAATTTTCTTCTTATCTACAAACTAAGCTATCTAATTTACTTTCCCTACTACCCTATAGCCCCCTTGTACCCACTTTTCTCTTTAAATACTTCCCTCCTAGAGCTATTCCACCTTCGTCTCGATTCGTTTGATGATGTTTCTTCGGTTTCGCTATCATTACCTAATCAAACCTCTCCTTCTGACCCAACTCCCACTCACTTGCTTAAAAATATCTGATCCTCTATATCACCCTTCCTAACCACATTGTTCAACTCGTCCATCCATAGCCGTGCATTTCCTTCCATAAAGAGATGCGACACTGTTCGTCCTCTCATCAAAAAGCAATCTCAAGATTCCTCACTACCATCTTCGTACCGTCCTATCTCACTTCTCACAACCCCCTCTAAACTCCTTGAGCGTCTCGTTATCACGCAAGTCAATACATATCTCTTTTCATCTAACTTGTTTCCTCCCTTCCACGCCGCTTTTCGCTCTAATCACTCTACTGAAATTGCATGTCTTAAAGTTTATAACGACTTACTCATATCGCGCGATCATAAATTATGTAGTGTCATAGTTTCTCTTGATATATCGTCTGCTTTTGACATCGTTGATCACTCGATTCTTATCCATCGCCTTCGTCATAATTATGGCTTCTCTTTGCCCACTGTATCATGGTTTTCTTCATACCTATCAAACCGTACATTTCGCGTCTATTCTAACTCTTCTCTCTCCTATCCTTCGTCCGTCCCGTCCGGGGTTCCACAAGGCTCCATATTAGGTCCTATGCTTTTCTCTCTTCTACTCGGTGATTTGTCTTCGATTTCTCATAAATTTAACTTCCATGTTATGCAATATGCTGATGACATTATCATCTATACTTACGCACCTGTTTATCGTGTTCACGATCTTAGTGTTTCTGCTTCAGACTGTCTTGTCTCAATTTCCAATCATCTTTCTTCCCTTCGCCTTTCTCTAAATCCTGATAAATCCAAAATTATGTGGATCCTACCTCGACGCCTCGGCTTCGAACCTCCCTCCGTATCATTAAATTCTACAATTCTTCCTATCGTTGATAATCTCGTTTTCCTAGGCTTCCATTTCGACAACCGACTTTCACTTAAACCTTTCGTTAGAGATAAAGTACGCTCATCTAACTTGATACTCCGCAACCTCCGTCAAGTTCGTAGATTGATTGATTTCCCTTCTTGTATGACTATCATATCTTCTCTCCTTTTTTCTATACTCGATTATTGTCTTAGTCTATTTTCCAACTCACCTAAATCCACTCTTCTTCCCCTACAACGCATCGTCAACGCAGCTGTCCGAATTCTCCTCCGTCTTCGTCGTTTTGATCATACATCCTACCATCTTGCTTCTCTCGATTTGCCTACAATTTATTGTCGTGTTCAAATTCGTCTTCTTATCGTTGCTTTCCGCCTTGTAACTCTTCATACCCCTTCATTTCTCAATCTTCCTTTTCTTGATAATTCTCGTCCTGTTTACTGTTCCTTGCGTTCCTGTAATTCCCTTCTTTTACATGTCCCAAACTACTCTACCTCCTTTGGACTCCGCTACTTCCTGGTGGTTTCTCCTCTTTCGTGGAATCGTCTGCTCATTTATATACGCCAATCAACTTCCCTGCCAACTTCAAACGCCAAATCCGATCCATTTAATCAATTTATCTGCTTGACTTTTTCGTTTTTTGTTAGTGGACTTGTAAGCGTGCAGCTGCCACGCATTTGCCACGTTAAATGAATTTGTATTATATAAGTATTTTAAGTAAAATAAACCGGAAAAGTTTATTATATATATGTATATATAATTAGAGGATGAACTGCCGGCCAGGATTATATCAGATCAAATTAGATATTTTGTTAAGGACAAAACGTCACGAAGGAACACAGCGTTGTTGAAGCGTTTCATCACGAAGGACTTCTTCAGTTAATCTAAAAGTCACAATACACTGTCAATAAATGACATATCACTTGAAGAAGACAAAACTCTACAGACAAAATAAGAGAGAAAATGAGCGTAGGTACACTTAGCCGGCATCAAGGCATTGGTAGATGTGCTTATCTGTGTTCATATAGGTTGTGAATCTGTGTGTAATCCTCCGATCCATTGTTGCAATCTTTTTCCTATCATCTGTATCACTCTTCACTCCAATAATTTGGTATTTGAATTGGCGGGCACACCCTTCCGTTATTGTGTGTGAAGCAACCCCATCAGCTTTTAGGTTTATTTTAATGTGGTACCAACACTTAGTGAGACGGTCTTTGAGTGGGTGCATTGTTTCGCCTACGTATTGTGCAGGCATATTATGCATGAACCGTGATACAATATTCCACGTGTCTCGCAGTTTGCAATTACTCTTAGGGCGTATGTGCTTCCTGTAACTGAGCTTTTAAACGTAGATTGTGTATCAATGTCAACACAACACTTACATCTTTTATCATTACAACATGATATGTTTTGTTTGCTGTATGTTTTAGGTTTGTTCAGTTTGCTGTGTACACGAGTTGATCCGATTGTACGTATTATACGATGGAACACTCGTGGTTTCTTTATTTTTGCTTCGTATTGATAATTTGGCTGCTTAACTAATTTAGTAGCATCGTGTTGAAATGTATTCAGCGCCGGACAGTAATCGACAGTAACCGTGGTGGTTTCAATATTTAATCGAGCGGCATTTACTGTTTCTCTGATATATTGAACTTTACATTGTCAACACACAGCTAAATAAACAACATTAAGAGTAGCGCAAGTTGCTTTGCCGTTTATTTTATGTCGAATTTGTTGTGGTACATGTAAAGGTATTAGTTTCTTTCATCTAATCTTCTCAATCTTCTAACGGAAATCTTCTCAATTTCTTTCTAATCTTCTCAATCTAATCCTTCCCAGCCCCCCCCTCCTAAAAATTGTTTACAAGCATTGCTCGCAAGCGTCCTCTGTCCTCTCCCAACGATTCAAACTCATGTCCTCTTCAGCCATTCGCATTTTCCTCGATCGCGCCTCCTCCGTAATCGCTCAACTCTCATCTGCCCGCATCGAAAAATGCCGTGTCGAGGAAAACGGCAAAACATCTCTCTCCATCCGAAACATCTACGAAAATTTTCGAGTTGTCCACACCCGCCCAAAATTTCGACGGCGCTCCATCTCCCCTATGTGTCTTCTCCACTAGCCCCCATCACTACCACACACGGTTTCCGCCTCGAGCTCCTCAACACAGATCTATTCTCAATAAATACGATTTTATCCTCAACCTATTCACCAAGCAATTCATCGATCTCTTCTGCCTCACCGAATCATGGCAACTCGATTCTGACGACCTCTCCATTCGCCGTTTGCTCTATGCCGGTTGCACACTAGTCGAATCCGCTCCCCTCTAAGCAAATCCCCTTCTAAATCTCTAATCATGACAGCATTGTCGCATTCGTCCGTCACCCCGTGTCTATTCGCAAAATCACTTCCCTTTCAGTCCTTGCTCTTTTGAAGTGCTCACTTGTCGTTTTTCTAACCCGATCACTCTAGATCTCGCCATTGTTTACCGTCCTGGTTCATCAGCCTCTACCTCCTTATTTTCTACCAAACTAGCTGACCTTCTGTCTCATTGTTCTTTGTCCTCCATGCATTCAATCGTTCTTGGCGACTTCAACATTCGCCTCGACTGCCCCTCTACCACCGAGTCCATCCAGTTCATCAACATTCTATCCAACTACAACTACAAATCCATATCCACTGCCCCCACATATATCCTTGGTAAACACTCGACATCATCACTGTCTCCGATCATTTTGCTGCCTACACCTCACTGTCCATTTTAGATCCTGGTCTATCCGATCAATTTCTCGTCACCCTTGATCTCACAACCACACCCCTCCTCACACACCTACAATCCTACGACGCCCTTCGAGAAATCTTGACCTCTCACTCACGATCTCGCCTTTCTTTTCGACTTTGAACTCACATTCATTCTCGATCTTCTCTTGCCCTTAAAGCCTTACACACCGTCGCTTGCACCGTGCCCCATGGCTTAACATCCACAGCCTACACTCAAAGCGTCGACTCCCTCATACTTTTCGAGTCGATTACCGCTCTCTCAGACGTGATTTCCGCTCGATCACTCCGTCTTTCCGTGATATCTATCTTGCTCTTCGCCGGTCTCATCTCAAACTACTACGTACCAAATACAACTCCTTATGGAAGCATAAAATCATTACTTCATTCAACTATGCCTCTATGACATACTTTTAACTCAATTTTTGCTCGATCTTCATCGCTTTGCAACATCAATGCCCATGATTATTCGTCGTTTCTCCAGACCAAATTATCCACTTTGATCTCTCACACCCCGGTCTCCATCCTATCCCACTCTGCACCGCCTAGCCACATTCCCCCGGAACTCTTTCATCTTCTCCCTGTCTCAAATACCGAATTCTCATCTGTCATCATGTCCTTGACCAACAAAACCTCATCTGCCGATCCCCTGCTTACCAACATACTTAAATCCATACGCTCATCGATATCCCCTATTCTCACAACCTTGTTTAACTCGTCCATCCGCAGTCGTATCCTCCCTTCACACTGGAAATCCGCTATCATTCGTCCCCTCCATTAGAAACAAACGCTCTACCCCCTTCCTTCAAGCTATCGCCCCATTTCACTACTCCCTACTCTTTCTAAGCTCTTAGAACGCCTCATCTTAATACAGATCAACGCGTATCTCTCGTCATCCAATCTGTACCCTCCTTTAAAATCCGCGTTCCGCTCTAATCACTCGACAGAAATCGCCTGCATGAAAGTTTACAACGACTTACTCATTTCTCGAGACAAGGCTCTATATAGTGTTCTCATATCCCTCAACCTATCCTCCACCTTCGACATTGTCGATGACTCTGTCCTCATTTATCGCCTTCGTTATGATTACGGCTTTTCTTCTTCCTCCGTAGCAAGGTTTGCCTCATATCTGTCCGACCGTTTCTATCGCGTCTGTTCTAATTCATCATCCTCCCCTCCCTTTTTTTGCGGGGTCCCACAAGGTTCAGTCCTAGGTCCCCTGATTTTCTCTCTTCTACTTGGCGATCTCTCTATTTGTCTATCAAACCTTATTCCCTTAACGTCATGCAATACGCCGATGACATTCTAATCTATGATCATGCACCGCCCATCGCTTACACGATATCGGCATTTCTGCCTTCAACTGTCTTTCTTCTATCTACAAACGTCTCTCCAATCTCCATCTCGTTCTAAACCCCGAAAATTCCAAAATAATGTGGATCCTCCCCCGTAAACCAAACATATCTCCTCCCACTGTATATTTTGCCTCATCAATCATCCCCATAGTCCACAATCTCACTTTCTTAGACTTCCATTTCGATGATCACCTTTCCCTTAAACCCTTCGTCCGTGACAAGGTCCGCTCATCTAACTTAATTCTCCGTGACATCTGCAGTATCCGCCCTCTTGTCGACTTCCGTTCTTGTATGGTCTTCTTTCATCGCTACTTTTCCCTAAAATCGATTACTGCCTTAGTCTTTTCGCCAATTCTCCAAAATACGTCATCCTACCCCTACAACGAATAATCAACTCCGCCGTTCGAGTGCTCTTTCGTCTCCGTCGCTTCGACCACACATCCACATATTTTGCCCAACTCTCCTGGCCCACCATCCACATTCGCATCAAACTCCGCCTTCTCGTAACTTTTCGTCTCATCGCTGTCGGTTTCCATCGTTCATCCACCTTCCTTTCTGAGACGACACTCGCCCCACCTCGTTATCGCTGCGTTCCCGTCGTACCATCTTATTTCACGTTCCTAATTACTCCAACAACTACGGTTTCCGATCCTTTCTCGTCTCTGCCTTACTCGCCTGGAATCAACTCCCTCTCGACGTCCGCCGCGCTCCCTCCTTTATCACATTCAAACACCTCCTCCGTTCACACCTTCTCGACACACGATTTACCTTTTTGTTTTGTTGTGGTAATGTTAGCGTGCGCTGGTACCCACTTACCACGTTAAAATAAATCTTTTTTTTGATACATTGACAAGTCATACAGCGTTTACGACCACATGGCCAGCAGCAACCTTTATTTGATATGGTAGCTTCTCCTTATATTTTTGCACTAACTAGTTGTTTGCACAAACTATTTTTGGCAGTATACAGAACTTTTGGCTCTCAGCCCTTGATTTTCCATCTTTGACAATTTGTCTTATAAGATCTGGACAGTTCACGTTCTAAATTTTTGTCAAAGATGGAAAATCAAGGGCCGAGATCCAAAAGTTCTGTATACTGCCAGAAAATAGTTTGTCCAAACAACTAGTTAGTAGTTTGGACAAATTTACAACATGTGGTTTTTGATTCAATCGACAGTGAATTGATCATACGTATGGCTAAACGTGTTAAATGTGGAGCAAGTTCCTCAGTCATTTATGAACAGTAATGGCTGCAGATGCTAACTTAGTTTGCTCACGAATCTGCTTAATTGACTTGAGTTTTGTAACGCTTGCAAAATCTTTAGCTATTGAGCTTATGTATAGTAATGTTATGAATGTATTGGCATCAAGCAGATTAAAAGCCTTAACCAAAAATCTGGAATAAATCTGTAATAAATCAACAAGCTGGAGTGGAGTGCGTGACGCACGCAATTCGCGAATGCCTGCTAAGAGCTCCTGATACAGTTCTCACTCTATAAATCAAAATAAATTTAACAGAATAAATCGAAAGGCAGATCTCGCTAGTACCCACGAACTTTTTAATGATAAGGAATCGACATTGTTGTCGATGGCACATTAGTTTTCGGTGCTCTAATTGGAACATGATTATATAAATAAAACAACGGAACAAAATATCTCTAAATATTGCTCATTAGTAAATCGTCTTGCTGTCGTGGGTATTCTTGATTTGCAGGTTAGCTATGCTGTTATGACCATATCGCTTCAGAATAAATGGATTCACTTGCACCGAACCTCAAACTGTTCAATTGGTTGTTTCTATTATTTTAATGACACTATTCATAAGCGTTTTGAGAAGCGTTTTAATTTGAAATTGCTTGACAATGTTTATTTATGATTATTATTTTCCCTTCCGTTAAGACTAGGTGGTAGAGGTATTGTTGACCCACGTTTTACTGTGACAGAAGAGTATAAAAGCTCAAAAGATATATATCTTTCATATTTAAATGACTTGTACGGTGTGGGCTTGAGGACTAAGCAGGCTAAGTGCATTGCCCTTATTCGCCATTCAAAGATTTAAATCATTGCTTTGAGATCAAGTGGCTAATATGGGTGACAATAAGGGTGCTTCGTCATTGCTCTCCATTGGATATCTCCTGCTGTGATTTTTATGGAAGTTGTTCGGAGCGAACTTTATTTGATAAAGTTGCATTTTTAGTTGCATTTTTAACGTTTTCGCTCCGTCCAACCTATCGAAATTCGCTGAGGCTACTTTTACATACCACAAAACACGTAAATTCGTTAAGTATCAAGAGAGAGTAACTGCCATAGAGAGGGTGAATTTCGCATCTATCGTGTTATCGTGTTTTGTTGGAGCAGTAAAATCATCTGCAATGCTAATTCAGAGAATTGCACAAAACATGGCAATAAAAAACAACTATTCCTACTTAGAAGAATTGACAAATTTACGGTCAAAGATTGAAAATCAGTTGCACGCTCAATTTCGATGTGTATTCGCGATCCTCGTTCTGCTCAACATCGAACTGCAAACTCAATGAACTAAAATTTAAAGTGTAACGGTATTTGTCTTCTGTTTTGATTGTTTGTAATAAATGATTTTTTTGTAAAAAATATTATCACTATATTAAAAAATGTCCTTTACTGAAAAAGGATTTATTTTCAAGTGGCAAATGCGTGCCGGCGCACGCAAGTTAGACTGAGTACATTGATCGATTTCGTGATTCATTCGATCAATCGCACCGGAATTTTCAATAATGTTATCAGGTGTTAGTAATGACGTATCAGCTTACTGTTATATAATGATGAGTATTTTCATCACTTTGACGCGGAACAATGTCCGAGTAACCACAAGCCACTTACACTTGAGTGCAAGTGGCTTATGTATGCACACTTTACGAAATACTCGTTAGCAGTCATAGTGATTATTCGTGATAATCGTCTTAGGTCGTTAGATGTATGCATCAACATTATTGCATGAATACAATCATCGATACCCAAAATGTTCAAAAGACTTAATCGGGGTAACTGAATTGCATGTCAGAATCAACACATATCAACTGCCTTTTTGCTAGAAAAGGCAGTTGAGCGAATAACTCAAACAGAGCGAATAACTTTATGAACCGAACTAATTGTGGAAAAGAAATGACAAAAAAATTAAAAGATCAGAAGATGATCTTTATGTAAACTACATAAAATCGTGAAAAATGAGGCATTTGCTCGATATCCGGGAACAGATAATAATATGGAACGTTTAATTTCCTTCTCATATAAGTTCTGTAAATTATGAATTAAACAAATAACAGATCCCATGATTTCCACAACTTGGTGAAATCGTGCCAATTTGCGATATATTGAATAGAAAGTGACACTCTAGCGATGAAACTCTAGTATAAGAAATAAACATCAAGCAATGAACTTTACATTATTCCAACAGAAACATGTGCTAAAAACAAGTAAAAAATGCAAGTACACTAGAGATAATTTGCTTAATCCCATTAGTCCGGATAAAATCTTATTTTAAATTCAAACGAATTGAAGGATGCATTAAGGGTATGGTTGGAATGCAACAGGTAACACTAAGTGCAATTGTGTGTGAAAATAATATGCATCGCATGTAATATCTTGTAAATTAGAGGATTTTACAATTATAAGACTCGACACAATCGTATAGGAATTATCAAAATAAATGAGGAAAGGATGCTACAATGTATCATATGAGCAACATCTACTATCAGTGCCTAATAATGTACAATTTACTCATTCTAACAGAAATCGTGCAAGTAGCATGAGCTGATATTTCATGTCATGGCTTAATACTTGGTCATTAAACGGACTGATCCATTTTGGACTTTAACATTTTTAATGCATTTTGCTTCGTCGGATGGAAAAAAGTACACCAAGGCGCATTTAATCATGATGAAGATGGAAAGCGAATAAAATATGACTAGCGGATTGAAGTTATAGAAAAATCAACTAATAAACTCCGCAGAAGTATGTTAAGTAGTGGATTTTCTACTTTGCCTATTTAAATATCATTTCGAAGGGAACATGACTAGACTTATAGGATCTCTACTAGAGACAAATATATTGATGATAGATCGAACAGTGAAATAGTAAATACCAAATAGTTTGTAGTTTATTCTTTATTTAAAACTATTTAATGCTTTTATGCTTTTATCACTGTTGTTGTTTTTCGCTCATTTTGTCGTTCATTTTGAATTTTAGTTTGAACTTATGGTTTGGACACAACTTATAGTTTAAATTTCTGTGATAGGCTAATCATCATATAACCAGCAAATTTTTAAAACTGTTTCAAATAATTTTATCCTGATGATAGCAATTAGCTATCTCACTCTCTCCACTGATTAGTTAATAATTTGTATAAATGAACAACAAATTTATAACTAAAAATCCAAAATAACTTAAAAATTATAGCTTAAAAATTTTATAAGAATAAAATTTAAAATTATAAACTTAAAAATTATGAAAAATTAATAAAAAATATTCGTTGTATGGCAGTTATCAATAGAAAATTCGACTTAAATAAAATTATATTCACTCTCTCCGTGGATCATTATCTCGCGTAGTAATGTTGATATCTGTGATAGATGATGTCATGTTTCACCTTCTTGCTTTATATAGGAATTGATGGATTTAACGATTTTAACAATTTCCTTTAACATACTTGAACCTATTTGCGAGGAATTTCTCAGAATTTTCAAATATTTACAAATATCACACATTAAATCCAATTTAAAATAATATTGTTTGCTCTAGGTATATAAAAATACACAATCAATGCACATATCAAATCAGATTAAACTTATAAATATCTTCACACGAGGAGAACGAAAGCTGAAACCGTTTTATTTCTTGAAATTGGATTTAGCAAACGTCGGCATGCAACCGAGCTACGCCGCAGACCGCATAGAGTGGAAAAGGTATTCAAAAGTAGCGAACTCCGCCATCTTAGGGACAAACGCTGAATAAAAAGAAGAACAAAAAAATTGGATCCAACTGAATTATATAAAATAATATTACTATAAATACTGCAGAAATATAAAAACTGCAGAAACGAGCATATTCGCTTTTATATTTTGACTATTAGTTTAAAATTTGTGCAACTTTTCCAAAATTGTAAAATTTAAGATTTAAAAAAAATTAAACTATTTTTGTTTAAATGGAAAATCATTTGGTCCTGAATGGATTGAGGAATCCGATTCAAATCATAAATTTCCGCTCTGCCTTACTCAAATCATCTCTATCATTACCCACAATAACATATTCATCTCCTCACGATCTCGCCTTTCTTTTCGACTCTGAACTCACATCCACTCTCGATATTCTCTTGCCCTTCAAGTCTCACCCACACCGTCGCTTGCACCGTGCCCCATGGTTTGACATCCAATGCCTACTATCAAAGCGTCGACTCCGTTATGCTTTTCGAGTCTATCACCGCTCTCTCAGACGTGATTTCCGCTCGATCACTCCGTCTTTCCGTGATTCCTATCTTGCTCTTCGCTGGTCTCATCTCAACCTACTACTATCAAATGCAACTCCTTCTGGCAGCATAAAATCATCACTTCATTCAACTCTAAGACTCTCTGGCATACTTTTAACTCAATCCTTGCTCGTTCCTCTTCGCCGTGCTTTATTAAGTCCCATGAATATTCTTCATTTCTCCAGACTAAAGTATCCACGTGTCTCTCTCACACCCCGAACTCCATCCTATCCCACTCTGCCCAGTCTAATCTCATCCTCCCGGAATTCTTTCATCTTCTCCCAGTCTCAACTACAGAAGTATCATCTGTCCTCATGTCCTTGCGCAACAAAACCTCACCTGCTGATACCCTGCCTACTCACATATTAAAATCTATATGCTCATCGATATCCCCATTTCTCACAACCTTGTTTAACTCGTCCATCCGCAGTCGTATCTTCCCTTCACACTGGAAATCCGCAATCGTTCGTCCCCTCCTTAAGAAACAAACGCCCGACCCCTCCCTTCCTTCTAGCTATCGTCCTATTTCACTACTCCCTTCTCTTTCTAAGCTCTTAGAACACCTCATCTTAATACAGATCAACGCTTATCTCTCCTCATCCAATCTGTACCCTCCTTTCCAATCCGCTTTCCGCTCTAATCACTCGACAGAAATCGCATGTATTAAAGTGTACAGCGACTTACTCATTTCTCGAGACAAGGCTCTATATAGTGTTCTCATCTCCCTCGACCTCTCCTCCGCATTCGACATTGTCGACCACTCCGTCCTCCTTTCTCGCCTTCGTTATGATTACGGCTTTTCTTCCTCCTCCGTAGCATGCTTCGCTTCATATCTATCCGACCGTTCCTTTCGCGTCTGTTCGAATTCATCATCCACCCCTCCCATCCCTATTTTTTGCGGGGTCCCACAAGGTTCAGTCCTAGGTCCCCTGCTTTTCTCTCTTCTGCTTGGCGATCTATCTCCGTTTATCAAACCTTACTCCTTTAAGGTCATGCAATATGCCGATGACATTCTAATCTATGCTCATGCACCCGCACATCGCATACACGATATCGGCATTTCTGCCTCCAACTGTCTTTCTTCTATCTACAAACGTCTCTCCAATCTCCATCTCGTTCTAAACCCCGAAAAGTCCAAAATAATGTGGATCCTCCCCCGTAAACAAAACATATCTCCTCCCACTGTATATTTTCGGCTCATCGATAATCCCCATAGTCCACAATCTCACTTTCTTAGGCTTCCATTTCGATGATCACCTTTCCCTTAAACCCTTCGTCCGCGACAAGGTCCGCTCATCTAACTTAATTCTCCGTGACATCCGCCGTATCCGCCCCCTTATCGACTTCCGTTCTTGAACTTCTCTTCTTTCATCGCTTCTTTTCCCTAAAATCGATTACTGCCTTAGCCTTTTCGCCAATTCTCCAAAATCCATCATCCTACCCCTACAATGAATAATCAACACCGCCGTTCGAGTGCTCTTTTGTCTTCGTCGCTTCGACCACACATCCACATATCTTGCCCAACTCTCCTGGCCCACTATCCACATCCGCATCAAACTCCGCCTTCTTCTCGTTACCTTTCGTCTCATCGCTGTCGGCTCCTTATCGTTCATCAATCTCCCTTTCTTAGACGATACTCGCCCCACCTCGCTATCGCTGCGTTCCCGTCATACCTTCTTACCCCCACGTTCCTAATTACTCCAAAAACTACGGTCTCCGATCTTTCCTCGCCGCCGCCTCACTCGCCCAGAATTAACTCCCTCTCGACGTCCGCCGCGCCCCCTCCTTTATCACATTCAAACACCTCCTCCGTTCACACCTTCTCGACACCTGATTCACAGTCTTGTTTTGTTGTGGTCATGTAAGCGTGCGCTGGCACGCATTTGCCACGTTAAAATAAATCCTTTTTTTAAATCCTTTTTAAAAATCCCTTTTTTAAATTAAATATTTTATCTTAATAAATACATCGGGTTGTTTTCCTAATTGAAAAATAGTGATTTTGCAAATCAGTTTATAAAATTGTGCTATTCATAATTTGAGTATATGGTATTAGCCTGTGGTGATTCTTTGCATTTAAATATGAACAATAATATTACATCATATATTCCTAGAAGATGTATATGATTACAATGCCATCTTAGGTTTAATGTAATTTCAGAACATTTAATAATCATTTAGGCCATAAGCATAAGATATCAAAATAATCACATTGTTATTTCTTGGAATTAGATTTAGCGAACGACAACCTGCAACCAAGAGACGCCGCAGACCGCATGAAGTGGAAAAGGTATTCAAAAGTAGCGGACCCCGCCATTTTACGGGGCAAACGAAGAATAAAAAGAAGAACAAAAAATTGGATCCATAGTTTTAGTTGCGATTAATATTTTAATATACCTACTTAAAATATCATTTATTTTTATATTTTAGAAGGGTAATAATATAAATATTAAGAACATGCGCCTACCACATTGTGAAAAGCGCATTCCGGATTAAGCTTTCTGTCGTGAATTAACTAACTTGTGTTTTAATGTTATTTGTTTTGTAGATGTTTTCAATAAAGCTACTTTAGCCTCACTTTGGATCTTAACAATTTATTGAAAACATTTGTGTGAGCATTTGTTGTCAAGATGGACCCAGTCGGAAACGGATTGGCGAACGTTGATTATGCACGATATCTGCAGCCAAGTAAACTTACAATAGACACAGAAGACCCAAACGGAGCGGATATTTGGAAACATTGGCTATCAACATTCGAAGCGTTTATCGAACACATCGGAGCTCCGTGTGAGATTCGATTGACGTTACTGCGTAATTACGTTTCTCCTCAAATTTTCAAGTCAATTCAACAACTGTCTGATTATGCAGAAGCTATCAAGACGCTTCGATCGATGTTTGAGCGACCGACCAATGTCATTTATGCTCGATATATACTATTCGCGAGGAGACAAGAAGATGCAGAAGATATTCAACACTACACTAATAGTTTAAAGCAACTAGCCTCAGAATGTAAGTTCGAAGAAGTATCGGCACAAGATCACCGAGATCAGGCAATTCTAAATGCGTTCATAGCGGGTATTTCCTCAAAGAAAATTAGAGAACGTTTACTTGAAAACTGTACCTTAACACTAACAGACGCTTTTGAAATTGCAAAAGCTATGGAAAGTGCGGAAAAACGTTCAACGGTAATCGAAGGACCTTATTATCGACTAGCTCATGTTTCCGACAGCAGAAAGGAAGAGGCGGCAGATCAACTGGCACAAATGAATGATAGAGTAGTTGCAACAATCAAAAGTAATTGGAAGTGCTTTTTTTGTGGAAGTCAATCAAAGCATAGTCGAGAATCTTGTCCGGCAAAAAATTCAATTTGCCATAAATGTCAGAAGGAAGGACATTTTGCAAGAGCGTGTCGATCTTCACAATTCGGTCGTAATAAATACTCTGCGTGCATTTCTTCAATACTGTCTGACTGAAAAGCTGTAGACCAAATATCCATTTGCAACAAAAGAGTAGAGTGTTTGTTTGACACAGGGAGTTGTTATAGTTTTATTCGAACTGATATTGTGAGTAAGATGAAATTGCCTATCGTCAGAGATATACGGCCTATTACAATGGCCACTAATCGCTTCAAGACTTTAACTAAAGGCCATGTCACTACGTCCATCATCTACAAGTCCCAAATTTATAAAAACATTATATTTCATGTTCTGGACGACTTATGTACCGAAGCAATATTGGGGATGGATTTTATGAATTAGCATAAGAGTTTCAAACTAAAATTGAATGGTCCTAGAAACGAATTGGTAATTGCTGCTTTGCGACCTATAGATTTCAAGCCAGTTCGACCATTTTCACATCTAAATGAACATTGCATTTCTATTGCAACGAGGTCTCGCCGGTATAATCCAGCCGATCGTGATTTTATTCGATCGGAGGTTCAGAAGTTATTGAAAGATGGGATTATCGAACCTTGTATTTCACCATGGCGAGCTCAAGTGGTAGTTACGCGCTCGGAGAGACATAAACGCAGGCTTGTTATTGATTACTCACAAACGATAAATAAATATACATTGCTGGATGCCTATCCTTTGCCAAACTTACAAGATCTTGTGTATGAAATTAGTAAATACAAATGGTTTTCTACAATTGACTTACAGTCTGCTTATCATCAAGTTCCTCTACATCCAGACGATAGACTATATACTGCCTTTGAAGCAGATGGAAGATTATATTGCTTTGCGAGATTGCCCTTTGGTTTGAAGAATGCAGTGTCATGCTTTCAGCGATGTATGGATCACATGATTGAAACAAATGAATTAAAAAGTACATTTGCCTATCTAGATAACATTACAATTTGCGGAATGACCCAACAAGAACACGACGAAAATCTGGGCAAATTCAACAGTGTCGCTACCAAGTGCGGGCTCACAATGAATACAACTAAATGTGAATTTAACAAGAAAGAAATAAAGCTTCTCGGCTACTTAATTTGTCAAGGAGTACTGAAACCAGATCCGGACAGATTGCAGGCTTTACATGAACTCCCCCCTACGATGTCAGATCCTTACAACGAAGTATTGGACTCTTTGCTTACTACTCGGCTTGGATACCAGAATTTTCACAAAAGATTGAATTCTTGAGAAACGCTTCATTCCCTATGAACGCTGAATCAAAACTGTCATTTGAAAAGCTTAAAACAGATATTGCGAGTGCTTCTTTATACCACATCGATAACGCTCAAGCGCTAACAGTCGAGACAGACGCTTCTGAAACGTGCATTGCGGCTACACTGAACGGAGACGGTCGTCCGATTGCGTTTTCTCCAAGAAAACTTTCTCTAAGCGAGCAGAGATGGGCAGCAATCGAGAAAGAGGCCTTAGCCATAGTGGAATCCCTTATTAAGTGGCGACATTTTCTTATCGGAAGGCATTTTAAAATCATCACAGACCAAAGATCAGTTAGTTTTATATTCAATCAACTAAACGGAAGCAAGATAAAAAACGACAAAATACAACGTTGGAAAGCAGAATTGGCCAATTACGATTTTGAAATATTCTACCGCCCAGGACCTTTGAATGGACCAGCAGATTCCTTATCTAGAATATGTGCTACTTCCAATTTCGATAGAGGATTACGAGAACTTCACGAATCATTATGTCACCCCGGTGTACGACGGTTAACTCATTATGTCAGATCACGGAATCTTCCATTCTCAGTAAATGATGTGAAAAATATTTGTGAACGTTGTGAAGCTTGTAAATTTTCTAAGCCTCGATTTTCAAATACCTGTACGGCTCATGTAATTAAAGCTACCCGCCCTTTTGAGCGATTATGCATAGATTTCAAAGGACCATTACCGAGTAATTCAAGATCCCGTTTCCTCCTTGTTGTGATTGATGAGTATAGTCGATTTCCTTTTGCCTACGCGTGCCCCGATATGTCTGCTAAAACTGTGTGTCATTGTTTGGACGAAATATTTGCTATTTTTGGTTGTCCAGAATATATTCATTCGGATAGAGGTACGTCGTTTCTGTCATCGGATGTCAGACAATTTCTCAGTGAGAAAGGAATCGCTAGCAGTTCCACAACACCGTACAACCCAAGAGGTAACGGGCAATGCGAACGATACAATTCAACAATTTGGACAGCTATAACTACCACGTTACGAAGTGAACGAATGTCTATTCATCAGTGGCAAATAATATTACCAAGAGCACTCAATAGCATAAGGAGTCTTTTATGTACTTCAACCAACTACACACCTCACGAACGGATATTTTCTTACCCCAGAAAGAGTAATGAAGGCAAAACGTTTCCAAAATGGATGACCGATGGTGCATCTGTACTTGTCCGGAATCATAGACGTGAATCGAAATATGAACCAATAGGTTGTCCAGCTAAACTTGTGACTGCTAACAACAAATACGCTATCATCGAATATCCTAATCAACGACAAGGTGCGGTTTCTTTAAGGGACGTGGCTCCCGGTTTCGATATCGGACAACGGTTGTCAGGTGGAGATAGCTGCCAAAATCTAATGATAGAAGATCATGAATGTACGAACGATACATCACAACTTACAACTACTACTAAAGATGATATTGAAAACAGCTATAACCCTTATTCCAGCTACAGCGACGATAAAACTGTGAGTACGGACGACGATACTTTAAACGATACTTTCAAAATATCCGACGAGAAAGGAAATGAAATTCTGCAGAGCAACGAAAGACCCGTGCGAAATAAAGCTACTCCCGCGTATCTACGAGATTATGTTTGGCGGAGGAGAATGTCGTGAATTAACTAACTTGTGTTTTAATGTTATTTGTTTTGTAGATGTTTTCAATAAAGCTACTTTAGCCTCACTTTGGATCTTAACACTTTCCGACGAAGGTTGTAAAAAAGCATGCATTTTTATACTTTCCTGATCGTGTTAATTAAAACAGTTTTATTGAAATTCATTTAATCATTAAGGATGATAAATCCAAATTTAATATAAATATCAACAATTGAAGCTAAAAACAAACTGCATTCTGCCAGCAGACTAATTGATGAGAATGAAGTTAACTAAAATATAAGTCGAATTAAAGACAGAAAAATAAGCGGAGAACTAACTATGTTTTTAAGTATTCAGTACGTGTTTATAAACCACTATTACTTCATTTTTGACTCTATGAATTCTTCGAAAAGTTCTGGCTTTGATTTTAGTTCGTAATGTTTAGGAACCCAGTGATCTGGGAAATAATAGATTAGTAGTTCTTCGGTCCATTCCTCTGGGGATGGGAATTTTTCCCATTTTTTAGCATCAACTGCAAGCTTCTCCTTTAAAGTCTGAGCATCGGTGATTTGTTTATTGTAAACCTGTAGAGCAGTTTCGGTCATATCATAAACTTTTTCCTTCACTTTTTGTTTATCTTCAGGGTAAGGAATTTCCTGTTTAGAAATTCTATTCAAATCGTTAATAAATGCTAATACTTTTGGATCGGTAATCTTTTTTGAATATTTTTCAAAATCAATTACAATTGGATGAGAAGGAAGTTGACTGATTTTAGCAACGATTTCTTCAGTACGCCCCTAAAATTATTCTCAGCAATTTATTTGAATTACGAAAATAACACCAAAATTCAATTTTAGAATAACGAATCAAATTGTTCACTAGATCGGTAATAATTACATAAATTTAATATTTTTTTATATTATATTGAATATATTTTTATGTATTTAATATCTATTTAATTTACGCGTTATATTTAAATATATAATATAAATATACACTGGATGTATGTAAAAATATATAATATTTGATTTATACTTGAATTATTGTCTTCCTTTATATTATATTTATATTATATATTATATATTATTATTAAATATATAATATAACTTATAATTTAATATATTATTATATTATTACTTCTTTATATTATATTTATAATATGTTAATTAATGATAGTTTTATAGACATAATATTAAAAAACCTTTTCTTTATTCTTGAAACCTTTCAACACAGTGTCCTTTTCAAGCAAACAGTAAAAAATAATACTATTTATACCAGCGACTACGAAAGAAATATGAGATGTCATATTAGTCCATTGACGTCATTATTACAATTAATTTATCATTAATTTGCTTATTACAAAATACAAGTTTTATGTGATATGAACAGTTATTGGAAGTTTTAGCTACCAGTTCGACTTATTTCCGCGCATTGGATTAGATTGGTTAGCGATGCAGATTGCTTCTGTAATGAGTCAAAGAAAAAGTTTGCTTAAAAAAACACTGTGTGTTGAAAGCTTGCAAGAATAAAGAAGTAGATCAGATAACTGAGTCTACATATTTTATACAAATAAATAATAAATAATTATATAAGATTTTATACAATTTATATTGTATAATTTAAAAATTGTACAACTGTTAAAATTGAAATTTAAAATAAAAGTCAATTTTTATGAATTGACTAATAAATAATGCTATCAGGTTTCGGCCCCTAACTCCTCTACCCAACATAGCAGCGGGGCCAAATACATGCTAATGATGTATTTCCTCTGATAAAACTATCTAGTATCTTATTCTAATACAAAGTATATTATTTATTATCCATCCATAAAAATTTGCCACTTAAGAGTTTAAATTTATTCTTTATATTATTGTGATGATTTATATATTTTACTATTTTCTGCTTGATTTTATTTTTATAGTAACCTAGTTTAAAATATGTATCTATTAAATTATTTAAATGATTTTGAAGAAAGCCAATATCATTACATATTGTTGCAATTCTTAAAATTTCATTATTTAATGTATTATATTTTATATTAAATGGTATGCATGAATGCTCATGCAAAAATATGTTTCTTGTAAATTTAAATATGTCATCTTTACGATATAAATTAATAGTAGTTTTAGTTAATGTTAATTTAATGTTCATATCTAGATATACACCTTCTTTATCATAAGTATTGGTTTTGTTAAGAATAAGGCTTTCTGGATAAATGTGCTCACTAATTGAATAAAAATTATTAGAATTAAATACACATATATCATCAATGTATCGAAACATATATTTCATATATTTATATTGTTTAGATTTAGTTTTTACACAGTTATGAACAAATTCATATTCTATAAAGCTTAAAAACAAGTCAGCTATAATTGGGCTTCTATTACCACCCATCGGAACACCTTTTACTTGTCTAAATATAGATGTCCCTACTTTAAATAATTTTGATTTATCAAAATATTTAAGGATTCTATTAATTCAATTTTATCCATATATTTATATTTACTTGATGGTTTAATTTTTGTTAGATAGGCGTTATAATTATTATAACATATATATGTATATCTTTTTCCGAATATAAGATTAATTAATTTTACTAACGCTTCTTTAATATCTACTAAATCTAGATTTGTATAAAGCGTACTAAAATCGTATGTATTTATATTTTGAAAATTTATTCCTTTTGTCTGTTCTAAAAATTCTTTTGTAGAATTAATACTGAAATAGTGTTTTATACCAGTATTAATTTCGATTACCCTACAATATTTTTTGAAGTGTGCTTTAATTACTTTAAGTATTTTATTCATGTAGACAGAAAGTGGTTTTAATGTACATTTAAACGCACTACATATAAATCTAGGTTTTATTAGATTTTTATGTAATTTTGGATTCCAATATAATATATTTATAGTTTTATTATCTGATTCAACCTTTATACCCTTTTTATCCGTTATAGAACAGTGACTTGTAATAATTGTTTCTAAACTCAACTCACTACGTTCATATGTTGGATTTACATTTAAATCATTAGAATTAACCTCTTTCATTAGTATATCATAATACAGCTTTTTGCATACGAAGACAAAGTTATTACTTCCTTTTATCAATATTTGTTATTATATTGATATCCTTTAATTTAGTAAGTTGTGTATACATATCTTTATTAATTTTATCTTTCCTTTTATAATTGTTTGTTATTTTCATTGTTTTTTGAATTTTATCAAATATATAATCTTTCCAAATGTTTATCTTCGATATATTCGAGCTTTTGCTATTAATCAGCCTACTAAAGTAATCATTTAAGTTATTATATAACGAATTGTAAATTTTATTAGGTTACATTACCGGGAAAACAAAGTCCACAGGTCAATATTAACTTGTCAGTAGAACAAATTAGATCATATAACTGAGTCTATGTATTTTATACAATATATAAATAAAGATAAATAATAAATAATTATATAAGATTTTATACAATTTATATTTATATCAAATTAAAATTTAAAATTGAAATTTGAAATATAAATCAATTGTTATGAATTGACTATTAAATAACCGACAAAGTATAAAGATTTAAGATCAGAGGTCATCAGGAGGACAAAAGAATAAGAGAAAATATCGTGACGAAGTCAAGAGATAAGTATAGAATTATCGACGATGCCGAATGTAGAAAATAAATCAAAAGAGATTATAGTGCTTATAACGTATTTTCTAATGTCTTAATCTAATTGAAATGCCTTCATCCAGTCTAATATATGATGATCAAGAACAACATCTAGAATCGATTCAGACTTGTCAGAGTAATGATATTTGCATTGGAGCTGGGCTGAACATAGCCGCACCGTGCAGACGGCACTCTTGCGAACGCATTCGATCTCCGGCGAGCAATGACTTCACTACTTCAATTGGACGTTCGGATTTAACGAGTGGGCTGGTCTATTTTAAAGATTCATTCGATAGCGATAGTCCGCTGAAAGAATGGGTTATCCCTTCAAAGCCGGACAAGCCATAAGGCAAATTTGTTTCCAGAAAATTTGGCAAATTTTAAAATATTGGATTATTAATAATAAATAATTGTTAACGTATTTTCTTATCGCTGAATTGAGGTACGTTACTGAATACGTTTTGACACCCGAGTTCAGTGGAGTGATTCTTAAAGTTAATGATTAGTGATTCTTAAGGTTAATGACTTTTCATGGTCGACTGAAAGTTGAAGAGGTACGAATAGAAGTGCGCGGGATAGTATTATACCCTATGATATCTCTTTGCACAACAATGATATTGTTGTGCAATATTATGAAGTGGATGGATTTTATGAATAATGGAACGAGTTATCAAAAGACTTAAAGGAAATTAGGAAGGGATACAGAACACAATCGAATTTTTGAACGGATTTGCAATACATGAAAACTTTGATTTTTAATGGTAAGGGATGACTCTTTATTAACTCACTTTAAAGCTTTTTAAGAAGAACAAGTAAAGTTGAACGATTTCAGAGGCTAACAATAGTGGGAAATACGGCAAGCATAAGATGATAATATGAGTTTATACCGTTAAGATAGTAAAGTGCAGTTTCTAGGAACAACCTTAAAGAACAGGTTGAAAATAATCAAAAGCAGAATTGATTTGTTAAGACGATATAGAGAAACTGGAGAGATTTTACATTCGAGATTATAATAAACTAGAAGAAAATCGCTTACGTGGAAATGTATTAATTGTAAATGTAACTTTCATTAAAACGTGAGTTACATTGCCCGGCATAGCATCCGTTCAAATACATGCGAATAACGTATATCCTCTGATTACATTTGTTTATCTAGTATCATATTCTAATTAAAAGTATATTTATTATTCATTAATAAAAGTTTTTCGCCAATGATTTTAAATTTATTTTTAATATTATTGTGTTGTGATATTTCAGTATCGTTAATTTGGAACGTTTCCGTCTCTTACCACCTCTAACCACGCTGCATTTCCCTGCTACACTGCAGCGGGAAAATTGTGTTGATTTATATATTTTACTATTTTCTATTTGAATATATTTTTATAAACCCCTAGTTTAGACTGTCTGGCATACTTAACTCTAAGACTCTCTGGCATACTTTTAACAAATCCTGGCTCGTTCCTCTACGCCGTGCAACATCAATGCTAATGATTATTCGTCATTTCTCCAGACTAAAGTATCCACGCTGCTCTCTCACACCCCGGTCTCCATCCCATCCCACTCTGCCCCGCCTAGCCTCATCCTTCCGGAACTCTTTCATCTTCTCCCTGTATCACCTACAGAAGTATCATCTGTCCTCATGTCCTTGCCCAACAAAACCTCACCTGCCGATCCCATGCCTACCCACATATTAAAATCTATATGCTCATCGATATCCCCATTTCTCACAACCTTGTTTAACTCGTCCATCCGCAGTCGTATCTTCCCTTCACACTGGAAATCCGCAATCGTTCGTCCCCTCCTTAAAAAACAATCGCTCGACCCCTCCCTTCCTTCTAGCTATCGCCCCATTTCGCTACTCCCTACTCTTTCTAAGCTCTTAGAACGCCTCATCTTAATACAAATCAACGCTTATCTCTCCTCATCCAATCTGTACCCTCCTTTCCAATCCGCTTTCCGCTCTAATCACTCGACAGAAATCGCATGCATAAAAGTGTACAACGACTTACTCATTTCTCGAGACAAGGCTCTATATAGTGTTCTCATCTCCCTCGACCTCTCCTCCGCATTCGACATTGTCGACCACTCCGTCCTCCTTTCTCGCCTTCGTTATGATTACGGATTTTCTTCCTCCTCCGTAGCATGGTTCGCCTCATATCTATCCGACCGTTCCTTTCGCGTCTGTTCTAATTCATCATCCTCCCCTCCCATCCCTATTTTTTTCCGGGGTCCCACAAGGTTCAGTCCTAGGTCCTATGCTTTTCTCACTTCTGCTTGGCGATCTATCTCCGTTTATCAAACCTTACTCCTTTAAGGTCATGCAATACGCCGATGACATTCTAATCTATGCTCATGCACCCGCACATCGCATACACGATATCGGCATTTCTGCCTCCAACTGTCTTTCTTCTATCTACAAACGTCTCTCCAATCTCCATCTCGTTCTAAACCCCGAAAAGTCCAAAATAATGTGGATCCTCCCCCGTAAACCAAACATATCTCCTCCCATTGTTTCTTTTGCCTCATCGATCATCCCTATAGTCCACAATCTCACTTTCTTAGGCTTCCATTTCGATGATCACCTTTCCCTTAAACCCTTCGTCCGTGACAAGGTCCGCTCATCTAACTTAATTCTCCGTGACATCCGCCGTATCCGCCCCCTTATCGACTTCCGTTCTTGAACTTCTCTTCTTTCATCGCTTCTTTTCCCTAAAATTGATTACTGCCTTAGCCTTTTCGCCAATTCTCCAAAATCCATCATCCTACCCCTACAATGAATAATCAACACCGCCGTTCGAGTGCTCTTTCGTCCCCGTCGCTTCGACCACACATCCACATATCTTGCCCAACTCTCCTGGCCCACTATCCACATCCGCATCAAACTCCGCCTTCTTCTCGTTACTTTTCGTCTCATCGCTGTCGGCTCCCCATCGTTCATCAACCTTCCTTTCTTAGACGATACTCGCCCCACCTCGCTATCGCTTCGTTCCTGTCATACCCTCTTACTCCACGTTCCTAATTACTCCAACAACTACGGTCTCCGATCCTTCCTCGTCGCCGCCTCACTCGCCTGGAATCAACTTCCTCTCGACGTCCGCCGCGCTCCCTCCTTTATCACATTCAAACACCTCCTCCGTTCACACCTTCTCGACACCTGATTCACAGTCTTGTTTTGTTGTGGTCATGTACGCGTGCGCTGGCACGCATTTGCCACGTTAAAATAAATCGTTTTTTTAGTTTAACGATAGACAATAAAATTAATTATTATGAGGTAATGTTCATTCAAAATTAATGTTTCTTGCATATGACCCATGAATAGTGTTTCGATAAATCATCAATATATCGAAACATATTTCGTTTCTTTATATTGTTTAGATTTAGTTTTTACACAGTTATGAACAAATTAATATTCTATAAAGATTAAAAACAAGTCAGCTATAATTGGGCTACTATTACCTCCCATTGGAACGCATTTTTTTTGTCTAGATATAGATGTCCCTACTTATAAATAATTTTGATTTATCAAAATATTTAAGGATTCTATCAATTTAATTTTATCCATATATTTATATTTACTTGATGGTTTAATTTTTGTTAGATAGGCGTTATAATTATTATAACATATATATGTATATCTTTTTCCGAATATAAGATTAATTAATTTTACTAACGCTTCTGTAATATCTACTAAATCTAGATTTGTATAAAGCGTATAAAAATCGTACGTATTTATATTTTGAAAATTTATTCCTTTTGTCTTGAAGTGTGCTTTAATTACTTTAAGTATTTTATTCATATAGACAGAAAGTGGTTTTAATATACATTTAAACGCACTACGTTTAAACGTCTTTTCTAAAAATTCTTCTGCTTACTAAAATCGTACGTGATGGTTTAACTGATGATTTAAGAAGTTATATTTACCATTCTGAATTAATTAATTATTTATTAATCCTCTGAATTTATTAATTAATTTTATTAATTCTAGGTTAAAAAAATTTGGTTTCTGATAAACATACAATTATAAATTCTTTGAGTTTAAACTATCTTGTTACCCATTAACTACTTACAATAAAATAACATACATTCGGCGCACGACAATTATTATTATTATAATAATCTTACGACAACCTCACGACAACCTCACGACAACCTCACGACAAGAAAATTATTATTATTATTAATTGGACATTGCTGCTAACTAACAACTACTTACAACATAACCCAACGATAAACCCAACGAGAAATATCAGTTTACAGCAAAACATAACACATGCCACGGGGAAAGCCTGCTGATATGCCCAGATGCTGTACATGCAATGGCTAAGCGGCACGCTGCAAGGGGTGTAAATGCGCAAGGTCTGGAAAATCGTGTATGGACTGCCTTGCTAGGAACTGCTCAAATCGACTAGAAGTACCTACACTAGAGGGCGATAATGTCCTTATTTTCACAGAGTCTGCCGACGTTCCAACCAAAAAGGCTGTCCAAATGGATGAAGTGTACGATGAGGTAATTCTATGGAAACCTAATCTGTTTCGATTGCCACGTTGTTCTGAATCGAAAATTTTCATCGCTGAACTTACTCGAATATATGAGGGAGCATCATCAAACACGGATTCACTCATACGTGCAATATCACTTTGTCAATTAGTTCTACAACGTAGTGGATATTCGAATACGCGAAAGCTCAAGGCTTTATTAGCAAGACGTCTCGCTAGCTGGTCCTCTGGAGACATCTCATCTCTACTAAACAAAGCTAGATATCTCCAGCGTCTTGACGTAAAAAAATCACACAACAATATAACCAACGATACAACGAAGCTATTTCGGAAGTTTGTTCTCAATGGTAAGATAACGGCAGCGATGAAATTAATCAAGACAGAGTATGGACAAGGCGTGCCAATGGGCCTGGATACTTTAACATGTGGTAAATCAGTGAGACAGATACTTATTGATAAGCATCCACAACCAGCTGACATACATGAGGAAGCACTAGTCACTCAACCAATAACCGAAATACATGACTTCAACCAAGTTGCTTTCGAGAGTATTGACGGATCAAAAATAATTGAGGCTGCTAAGAGAACAAAGGGTAGTGCAGGACCTTCTGGAATGGACGCAAAAGCATGGACCGAAATGCTTTCGAATTTCGGTACGGAGTCACAAAAATTAGCGGATGCGCTAGCATTGTTTGCTCAACGAATCGCTACTAAGGAAGTTTCTGATGAGTCGATCAAAGCTTTTACGACAAGCCGCCTTATTGCATTAAGTAAGAATCCAGGTGTGCGTCCAATTGGAATAGGTGATGTCTCAAGACGTATCGTATCGAAAGTCATACTTGATGTTGCACGGCCACAGCTACAACATATATGCGGTAAAACACAGTTTTGTGCTGGTCAGCGCGCAGGTACTGAATGTGTAGTCCATGCCTTACGTGATTTGTTATCGAGTAAACCAAATTCGGTGGTCTTGACTATTGATGCAGATAATGCATTTAATCGAATCAACAGAAAAACTGCCCTGGCCAACATCCCACAAATACGCCCAGCGCTATCGAATGTTCTGTCAAACCTCTATAGAAATCCGACGTCATTGACAATTGGGAATGAAATCATACTCTCCCAAGAAGGATTTACACAGGGAGATGTTTTATCAATGTCTGCTTATGCTGCAGCTACACTTCCTATGATACAAAAGATATCTGCGGAGTATCCTGATGTGCTCCAATGCTGGTATGCTGATGACGGCAATATGGTGGGTGATCCTGATACAGTGAAGATGGCGTTTGAACTGCTACGAAAAATTGGACCGTCATATGGTTTCTTCGTTAATCCGGCGAAATGTCGACTATACGGAAATGGATGTATAGCTGAAACGCTCCACGCTTTATTTGATGATCTTCAAATTTCTGTTGACATGGATGGCGTGTCTATATTGGGTCTCCCATTGGAAAGGATGACTTTGTAAAAGAGCATATTCAATCTGATGTACGTTCGTTGATCGAGACAGTTACTCGTCTCACACAAATCGGTCGTTCAGAGCTACAGATTGCTTTCGTTGCTCTCATAAGATCTCTTCAACAAAAATGGATACATATGCAACGGTCATGCCATTGCTCGATTGAGTGGTTTGAGGCGCTGGCACAATCGATAAGATCGATGATAACTGAATTAACTGGAATTGACATTGAAACAAATGAAGTTCTATGGAGGGTGTTTAACATGACTTTGAGAGATGGTGGTATCGGCGTTAAAGACCCTATGCGTTCAGTAGACCAAGAATATAACGCTTCACGTATGGTGTGCGAGCCATGTTTAGGAGACGTTACGGGGCTAGATCTAATAAATAATCAAAACAGATTATGTAAAGAAATTCGTGCTAACCGTTTAAAAGCGGAAAGGATGAATCGCAATGACATTATAAATCAGGTCGACCCTACTCTCAAGAATGCCATCGAGCATGCATCAGTATCTGGATCATCTTCGTGGTTGTCAACATACCCAACAAACAGTTATTCTTCCAGAATAAGTAATACAGTCTTTCAAGATGCACTAGCCACCAGATACGGATTTCTCCATCCCTCATCACCGAAATACTGCCAATGTAAAGAACAAAACTCGATATCACACACTTTCTCGTGCCCTTTAGGCGGCTTGCCATCAATGAGACACGATGCCGTCCGTGATTTTCTAGCGAATAGATTATCTGAATGTTGTCGTAACGTAGCAATCGAGCCAAAACTATCCCCTCTGCATGATGAAATATGCTTCCAAAATTACGGTACAACTATTGATCGTGAAGCGAGACTTGACATATCATGTTCCGGAATCTTTGGAGACAGAACGGAGTGTACTTTCCTTGATATCTGCGTGTTCAACGCATACGCTCCCTCTAACTCCAGTAAGAGTATCGGACCATGCTTCGAATATCATGAACTAAGGAAGAAAAGGAAGTATCTTGAGAGAGTAAATAGCATAGAGCATGCGTCATTTATTCCCGTAGTATTTTCGATGCTCGGAGGGGCGGGTACGGAAGCGGCAATCCTGTTAAAGAGAATCGCGGGCTCCATGGCAAGGAGTCATAACAGCTCATACAACGATGAAATAAGCAGATTACGTAGTGGCATCAGCGTTATCCTTGCAAAGATGACTTCTCGATGTGTCCGTGGAGCTCGATCAGCTATAAATCGTCCTCAAAGGGATTTATGTTTAATCAATGAAGAATAATTTAGTGACTTTTTGAATATTAAAACTGGCTTGGTGAGGTTTTTTTCTTTAAAATTGTAAATTAAGGCCCATTTGCGGGAACCTATATTAATGTAATAATATTTATAATAAAAAATAATATTAAAAAAAAGCTTAATTAATTTTATTAAATTTTAATTTATTTGTTATGAACAAATTCATATTCTATTGTTTATTTTATTTGTTATAAGTTAGTATTTTTATTCTGAAGATTTTTTATTCTGTGTTGATTTAAGAATGAGAATTAGAGGTCATCAGGAGGAATTGCTATGCTATCAGATTGCTGCCCCTAACTCCTCTACCCAGCATAGCAGCTGAGCCAAATACATGCTAATGATGTGTTTCCTCTGATAAAACTATCTAGTATCTTACTCTAATGCAAAGTATATTATTTATTATCCATCCATAAAAATTTGCCACTTAAGAGTTTAAATTTATTCTTTATATTATTGTGTTGATTTATATATTTTACTATTTTCTGCTTGATGTTATTTTTATAGTAACCTAGTTTAAAATATGTATCTATTAAATTATTTAAATGATTTTGAAGAAAGCCAATATCATTACATATTGTTGCAATTCTTAAA
Organism: Pomphorhynchus laevis; assembly: GCA_012934845.2. Classification (NCBI taxonomy): domain Eukaryota; kingdom Metazoa; phylum Acanthocephala; class Palaeacanthocephala; order Echinorhynchida; family Pomphorhynchidae; genus Pomphorhynchus; species Pomphorhynchus laevis. Next base: position 28,610 of record WNNJ02000843.1, on the reverse strand, counting down.
ATTTTATTATTTAATGTATTATATTTTATATTATATGGTATGCATGAATGCTCATGCAAAAATATGTTTCTTGTAAATTTAAATATGTCATCTTTACGATATAAATTAGTTTTATCTTATTCTATATTGGTTTCTAAGAGTAAGATAAATTTGCTCGGTTAGAGAATAAAATTTATTAGAGTTGAAAGTATATAAAAGTATAAAAATATGAACATATAAAAATACGCATTTTATAAATATAAATTAATAATAAATAATTATATAAGATTTTATTCAATTTATTAATATATAAAATTTAAATTTAAATTCAAAATAAAAGCCAACTTTTATGAATTGACTAATAAATAACAGACGTTGTATCATAATAAGAACAATATAAATTAAATAAATCAAATCAGCTAAGTGAGTCTACGTATTTAATATAATTATAAAATAAACAAAACATAATAATGCTAAATCAAAATTTAATAATTTAACAATAAAATTAATAATTGTATTTAGATGTTCTATAATTTTAATCAAGTTAAAATAAAAAATTGAACTTTAAAATAAACGTCATTTTTATGAATTGACTAATAAATAACAGACGTTGTATCAGAATAAGAATGATAGGTCATCAGGAGGAACTGATATGCTATCAGGTTTCAGTCCCTATAATTTATATTATATATAGTCCCTATAATACACACCGCGAAGTAATCCGGGGATAAAATGGCTATGGTCGACAAACAGTCATGCCACAAGGCATCCCCTCTTGATACAAATGTGTTGCTCGTGCAACGCTTAGGCTGCCAAATGCATTTGTCGGGGAGCAAGAGCGAATAACCCATGCCTCAATTGCTCAGCTTCAAACTGTTTGCGTAAAACTCAATGTGATCAGGCATCCGGCAACAACGAGTTTCAAATTGTAACGGAGTTTTAACCCTAAAACGTACGAGCGTCACACGATCCAGCATTCATGACAATAAAATTGAAAAAATGTTCACGTGACATTGTGTACGACGAAATAATCAAATGGTGCCCAAATCTTTATAATTACCGATGAGTGGTGAGAGCAAGGAATTTCTTGGTTTGATTACAACATGTTTCGATGACTTTAATAAAACAAGAACTGATCGAAATTATTCTTTGAAAAGGTCCACCGTGCTATGTCAAATTCTTTTGCAGAAAATTCCGACACGGAAAGTTAACCTAACTAGGAAAATCCTGGAAAGGAGAATACTACTTTGGAGAGGGGAAACTTTATGAGTTACTGACAGAAGCCCAATTTTTACAAAAGTGTCTGGTAAATGGACTAAGCAAGATGGAAATAAACCCACATCAAATATAAAGAAGGCTGTCAACCTTATTAAATCTGGAAAAATCAGCAAAGCGTCGCGACGATTATTAAATCAACGGTCTAGTGGTGGAATATTATCATTGAATACGGCAATTGATGGTATTAGCGTGCTTCATAAGCTAAGGAGCTTCATCCTATTAACACGTCGGCTTCTGTCAGCCTGATGCTTAGGGATCGGTTGGACGGATGCGTGAAACATCATGTTTCACGATTTTTTAATTTTACGTCCGAAGAAATTATAACAGTAGCGAAACGAGCACGCGGATCTGCTGGTCCGTTTGGAGTAGACTCTGATAATTGGAGACACTTTCTTAGTCATTTGGTAATAGATCTTACCTTCTAGCCGATAAGCTTTGTGAATTCGCAATTAAGATATCGACTGAATCTATTGAGCTATCTCTTCTGCAAGCATATAAGTATGCCGTTTGATTCCATTAAACAATATGCCTGGTATCAGATCAATTGGAATCGGTTAACACAATCGGTTAATTGTGTTAACAGAGAAATGGCTCTAAGAAACATGAAATATATATCCAGCTTTATCGACGATATTAAATAACACGTATGGGCAACCATCAATTCTTACTGTCGATAATATAACGCTATTGTCGGCTGAAGGATTCACACAAGGGGATCCGCTGGCCATGGCTGCTTACGCTGCTGCATCAATGCCCCTAATTGACAGATTTAGCGAAATTACATATCGAGCTACCCACTGCTGGTATGCAGACGATAGAGCATGAATAAAATTTATTAGAGTTGAAAGTATATAAAAGTATAAAAATATGAACATATAAAAATACGCATTTTATAAATAAGCATGTGTCGAAAATATCGATGACCTCTTAAAAGTTTAAGAATGTATCAAGCAGTTGGGCTCGTATTATGGATACTTCGTAAATCCTTCAAAATGCACGCTTCTGGCACACGACGTAGAGCTGGGGACTAATCTAAAGAGACTTACACCAACAGACTTATATATTCAGAACTTGCAAAACTACAAGCGATTGGTTTGAAAGCCTTCGTTCGCGGATGTTCGAGCATTTATTACCTCCTCTGTTAGGTACCGGACTAATTGGAGAGGAAGCTTAGTATTGATTACACTCGATCAAATTTGGTAGACTCGGAATTTATAACCCAACTGAACGAGGAAATGTATATTACGTGAACTCGTCAAGGATGTTTGAACTTTATGGAAATGGTTGTCAACAATTTGGTTTTCAGAATTATCGACGAGGTTTGCATAGCCAAATTCGACAATCCAATTTTAGCAGATGGGCTTATATTTCATTAGATATCATCCAATCCTCGTAGAGGATCTTGCTTCAATTCTTAAAAACGCCATTATTACTAGAGCATCGGCCTGGCTGAGTCCAGCGTATGATCCAAGGGGTACATTTATAACTTCGAGGAAGTTTCAAGGCCCTGTTGCAGTGCGATATGGCTGGTAACCTAATCCAATGACAAATAAGAGCCCTTGCGGTGCCGAATTTGATATCACGAATTCCCTGTCATGCCAGACTGGAGGATTTAATGTTGTACGTCACAATATTGTAATCGATGAAAAATCTAAATGTTTAAGCGCATTCTTTAAGTGTGTAATAAAAGAGCCCCAACTTAATCCTGTACCTTAATCTATTGAATTCGATAGCAATACAACATCGCGAGATAGATATGCAAGGACAGATATTTTTTGCAACGGCCTATTTAGGAATGCAACGGACCGGTCCTTCATGGATATATGCGTTTTTAACTCTTTGGCTCCGTCGTACTCCCTATCAAGAATATCAGACCCCTTCAAATACCACGAAAATCGCAAAATGCAGAATATAATGAACGAATAGTGAAAGTCGAGCATGCATCCTTTCACCCGATTATATTATTGACCACAGGAGAGATGGGTCCGAAAACGAACGCAGTACTGAAGCAAATATCAAGACATATATCTACTTGCGGTTATTCTTCGTACATATATTGTATACAAAGCCTACGATCAAGGATCTCAACATTAATAGCAAAGGCTGTTTCAATGTCAATAAGGATGAAACCTTATGCATGTCGGAAAGCAGACATGTCAGAAAGCAAAAACCAATGATCATACAAAATCAAAAATAACGTTTTAAGTTTAATAGTGATAACAATATAAGAGCCCATTTGCGGGTAACCCGTAAATTGTAATTGTCTATTATCAAAAATAAATATAGTTTTTATAAAAAAATTATATTTCATATTATTTTTTATGCATGAATGCTCGTGAAAAAAAATGGTTCTTGTAAATTTAAATATGTCATCTTTACGACATAAGTTTTTGGTCGTTTACAGTAAAGCTGGAAACAATTAAAAATCATAATTAGCATTACTTTATAGAGATTTGGTTAAAATTACGTTATGAAGTATTTGAAATGACTGATATTAACACTATTTATTGATTGCAGTAATAGTTAATTTCTAATGTCTGGCGATGTGTACGTTGAAAATACTGCTAAAATGAAGTGTTGGCAATCATAATTTAATGGATATTGTGTCGGGGTATACCTTTATTAACGAAATATAATAAATAATACTTATCTACTATAGCGATCATTTATTAAGCATTTTATATATTAAATTAGTTCCATCAAAAACAGTTAGCTGCAATTACCTTGAGAACCTTGAAGTTTGTATAGTCATCCTTAGGAACAAGTGAATGAAGACGGTCCCAATTAATAGATGACTTTGTTACTCTAGGAATTAGTTTATTCATTCAGTAATACTGGAATATATTCTAGAATATAAAAGTAGTAAAATATTATACAAATTAGGTCAGCTAACTGAATTGAATAAAAATTTAAAATAAAATTCAGTTTTATGAATTTATTAATAAATAGCATACATGTATTCGATTAAGGAATATAGGTCATCAGGAGGAACTGCTATGTAATAAGGTTTCGGCTGCTGAACTGCAACACAGCATAGTAGCGGAACCAAATACATGCTAATGACGTATTTCATATGATAAAACTATCTAGTATCTTATTCTAATACAAAGTATTTTATTTATTATCCATCCATAAAAATTTGCCACTTAAGAGTTTTAAATTTATTCTTTATATTATTGTGTTGATTTATATATTTTACTATTTTCTGCTTGATGTTATTTTTATAGTAACCTAGTTTAAAATATGTATCTATTAAATTATTTAAATGATTTTGAAGAAAGCCAATATCATTACATATTGTTGCAATTCTTAAAATTTCATTATTTAATGTATTATGGTATTCATAAATGTTCATGCAAAAATATGTTTCTTGTAAATTTAAATATGTCATCTTTACGATATAAATTAATAGTAGTTTTAGTTAATGTTAATTTAATGTTCATATCTAGATATACACCTTCTTTATCATTAATATTGGTTTTGTTAAGAATAAGGCTTTCTGGATAAATGTGCTCACTAATTGAATAAAAATTATTAGAATTAAATACACATATATCATCAATGTATCGAAACATATATTTCATATATTTATATTGTTTAGATTTAGTTTTTACACAGTTATGAACAAATTCATATTCTATAAAGCTTAAAAACAAGTCAGCTGTAATTGGGCTTCTATTAACTCCCATTGGAATACCTTTTATCTATGAATGTGTATACTTTCTCTTATCATGTGTCTGGATAGGCAGTCTTCATTTTCTAAGACTTACGAACTGGAAAAATCAGGTTCATGGTTATGATATAAGAACGAGACATCAGCGGAAGTCGATTAGCCTATGAATGCGACGGCGATCACGAAGAAATAAGAAAGAAGCCCGAACTTTGTCATGAACAAAAGGTTTGAGTGAAGGAAATTGTCGAAGTGACAACCTAAGAAAATCGTATTGTCAATTATTAAGAAAATGATCGAATTCACAGATCAAATAGGTTGAGTTATTTCGAGGTGATGAGGGATGATTCACATTATTTTGAACTTTTCAGGATTAAGCGTTAGGCGAAGAGAGGAAAGATTGTTTGACACAGGACAATTTCTGGCAGATGTAGCGAGGTCGTGGATACACTGATGATGCGCATGAGAGTAGATAAGGCATACTGCATTAGATGAAAGTAATGGTCACGAGTTATAAAATACAAGTCGCAGAGAAGGGAGAACATAAAATGACCTAAAACGGAGCCTTGTGGAGCACCGTGCGAGATTAAAGAAGATATAGATGAAGAGAATTTTGAGTGAACACAAAAAGGGCGTTTGGAGAGATAATATGTGAATCAGGCTATAGTAGGAACTGAGAAACAATAGTCGTGACGAAGCCGAGATAGTATGAAAGAATAATCAACAATATCAAAATCAAAAGACAGGTCAATAGAGATGACGACACTGCATTGTTTCATATCACGGGCTTGAAGTAGATCACTGCAAACTGTTAGACAAACAAGTTCAGTAGAGTAATTAGAACGGAAGGCAGATAAAAGGGGCTATAAATTTAGGAAACAATGTATAGATTGACTTGATGTAACACAAGGCGCTTAAGAAGTTTAGCTAAGGTCGGAAGAAGAGAAATCGGGCGCTATGAATATTTTAGTAAAGATTCGAGGAACGGTTTTTTTTAGAAAAGGACGTATGATGGCTGATTTCTAGTTCTATGGAAAAATGAAATTACGAATAGAATAATTGAAAAGGGTTGTAAGGAACGGTGATATGATGGAATGAATAGGTTTAAGTACATATGTAGGGATAGGGTCGGCAGGCAAAGAGGCATTGGGCATAGAGAGGAGAATCTTAGAGGCTTCGCTAGGATAAACAGGAACAATATGGAATGACGATCACTATTACAATGACGATTTCCTTTTAAATAAAATTCTAAAAAATTCCTGTGTTCTTTATTAAAAATGCTTTCTACAAAAGTACCAAAACTGATAAAGTTGTGGCTCAGAAGGAGAAAAGAAATGTGATAAATACTAACATTAATCTGTTTTTTTAGATTGTTCAATAAAGCCTCATTGGTCATTGTTTATAACAATTTATTGAACAATTGCATTTTCCGAATGGACAAACTACTGAAGCCGGAAATTCTCAGTGTCAGTCCAGATAGCTTCAACGCAAATGCAGATTGGAGTCACTAGAAAACGCGTATGCTTTCCTTCATTGCAGTCTTGGAGAATGTGATGGATGCACAGAAGCTGTCTATCCTTATTAACTTGATCAGCGGATCCTTATACAGTTCAGTTAACACATGTACAACGTTTTACGAAACAGTCCAAGCATTGGAGTCACTCTTCGTTAAGCCACGCAATATCATTTAAAACTGTCACTTACTTTCCACGAGCAAGCAGAATGCGGATCAAACAGTCGATCAGTTTTTCCAAGGTCTTATGAACACGGGTAAAGATTGTGAATTTACTGCAGTATCGGTGGACGAACATATGTCTGAGTATGTTCGTGATTCGTTCATTCGTGGTTTACGCTCGCCAACGATAAGACAACGTCTTCTCGAACGCACGACTCTAACTTTACGATAATCGTTTGATATTGCGCGTAGTCTGGAACAAGCCGAATTGCAAGCTGGAAGCTATCAACGTTCACGTAATTACGATACTTATACATCTGTATCCGTTTGTCAATGCAAAAATTACGAAACCAACGAAAATAATAATGACGAGACTACACTCGCAGCAGTACGCCAAGCATATTTTTGTGGTGGCAGGAGACATTCACGAAATATATGTCCATCTCGTACTGTAAAATGTCGAAAACGTGGTAAATTAGGCCATTTTGCTAAGGTCTGTAGATCTAGCTTCACATACTAACTCAGATCACGTAAATCAGATCGATATGGCGTCTATCCCGTGTCAGCTATTATCTAAAACACTAAACCGAATGACCGTGGATATCCAGATCAACGGTGTTATTTTGTGCGCTCTAATCGACATTGGGATCGCTGCGAATTTCATTTCTTTATCGTCGGTAGTTAATTGTAAGTTAAACACACATCCATGTGATGAAACAGTCTATCTAGCTTCGAAGACTAGACAATGTAAAATATCACAATTATGCTCAGCAACAATATCGTACAACGGAACTGCCATAAATGACGTAGAGATGTATATCATGAATGGCTTATGTGCAGAAGTCATTCTCGGTTATCCATTCTTGTCTCGTTTTGAGAAGTTGAGTATATCGTTTGGTGGTTCAGAAAATGTATTATGCTTACATACCGATGTAAACCTCACTTTTCAATTACCATGTCTTACATTGTTCCATCGACTGAAGCCCGAATGTTTCCCACAAAAAACCAAATCGCGACGCCGAACTCCGGAACAATATCATTTTATCAAACGGGAAATTCAACGATTATTATGGAAAGGAATCATTGAGAAGAGCTATTCTCACTGGCGTGCTCAAGTACTCATCGTAACAAATCCCAATGGTAAGAAGCGAATTGTGATCGACTACTCATCGACCACCAACAAATTTACTTTGCTTGACGGATACCCTTTACCTCGCACGGATGATATTGTAGAGAAAATATCCCGATATCGGTATTTCAGTTTATGTTATCTCAAGTCAGCTTATCACCAGGTTCCACTATCGAAGGATGATATGGAATACACGGCTTTCGAAGCTGCAGGAGGCCTATACCAATATAAAAGAATGCCGTTTGGGCTCACGAATGGGGTCGCAGCCTTCCAAAGAATCATAGATCACATCATATCCAGCGAAGGTTTACGTGGTGTCTTTGCGTATTTGGACGACTTGGTAATTACTGGGTTTACAAAGGATGAACACGATTTCAACTTGTAGCGATTCATCGTAACGGCAAATAAGTACAACCTGCACATCAATCCAGATAAAACGGTATATTGTTCACAATCAATCAGTATATTGGGATATCTAATCTGACATGATCAAATCCGGCTGGATCCTGAACGAGTACGACCGCTGCTTAACAGCCGTGTACCTGCAAATAGAAAAGAGCTCGATTGTTTAAAAGGAATATTTACGTATTACTCTCAATGGATCCCTCATTTTTCCGGTCATATTCGTCCATTGAGTGACTGTAATATATTCCCGTTGCCACCACCTGCTGTCGCAGCATTCAGTAACTTGAAATATATCCTTGCATCCTCTGCTAAACGTGCAATTTCGCCAGATATACCCTTCGTCGTTGAAAGTGATGCCTCACAATTCGCTGTGTCTGCTATTCTAACCCAACTCGGTCATCCAGCCGCTTTCTTTTTACGTGTTCTATCCAAAAGTGAAAAGCGCCTGTCATCAGTTGAGTTAGAAGCTCTTGCTATAATTTTTTTAATAAGAAGAATTATTATACACACAATATAAGGTTACCCGCAAATGGGTCCGAAATGTTAAATTAAAAATTAATTTTTTAGAACTAATTTAAACTTGTTAAATATTGGTCTGCGCGTTCCCTCTCGAACTTCTCGGGGTACGGAGGCACGCGGATGAAGCACGGGCCACTTCAAACGACAACCTGCTTTAAAGGTTTGATATTATGTCGGCGTAGCTAGTGAGGCTCAGTCTTGATTTTGCAGTAGCGATTGATTTTATTAAAGATCGAGCGCGATCTCCTAGTCCACCTGACGATGATAAGATAAAAGGTACAAACGAACCTTTTTCGACTCTTATCACTCTTTCTTCGTATTTAGAAATCTTCCTGTTCTCGTTGTACTCGAACGAGGACGAGATGGCTCGGCTGGAAAACGATTAAGCAAAAATTGAAAAGACACTGACATCCAAGAATGTCCGTTCATATAGTGTGCCGTTTTGAGTCCTGTTCCTACCGCGTCTAGCCTTACTCCATATTCTCTTAAAGTGTTTGACGCGTCAAATGTAAGGTTATCAGGAACTGGGGATAGTTGTGGTTCGATTTCCACGCTGTGACACCACTGGTTAGTTTATGAGCAAGTATGTCATGTAACGCATTGTGCCTGATGGATGGGAGGTCACCTTTTCTGCACGAGAGGGCATGCCCGACCTCTAATTCAGCTCCACATGGGCAGTGTTTACCGACTAAGTTGTTTGGCATTAAACCATATCGCGTTGAAATGGCATCGGTGAATTCGTTAGAGGTCAAGTGGAAGTTTTCGTTTTTTAGAGGCAGGGCGCTTAACCAGGCAGATGCACCGTCTCTTGATGCGTGTGCTAGAATGTTTTTAAGTGCCGGGTTATGATAAATGGGTGATTGAGTGATGCGCTCTTGGAAAGCCATGACCCGGCGGGTTGAGATCCGCTTGAACATGATTCTCTGTTTATCACGTAGGGCGTTTCCGCCGGGATTGCTGTCATACGTAGAACAAATTTGTATGGACGCTTCGTAGTCCAGGTGTGCCATGAAAGACGGGTTAAATACTCCAATGCCGCCAAGCTAGCGCGGATAGGTCAGAATTGTATACCATTCATCGACGCACTAGTTTCTTGTTATTTCTGGTAAAAGGCTTGATTTTATTGCTTCCGACAATTCTGCTAGCCATCCGGGTTGGCATTGACAAGTTTGTAGTACGCGGGTCCACTTAGCTTGAATGGCCCGGGTAAGTCATGTAAAAGCGACTTGCGGATCTATCTTGGCGACTGATGTCAGGCAAGTGACAAGGAGTTTCCAATTTTTTAGATGTTGGGTGATCGCTTCTTGTTCATACTCAAGTGAACCTACAGGTGAACCAAGAATTGACAAGCCGGCCGATCTTTGACGGATTTGTGGAGATGGCAAATTGTTTTGACATAGTAGACTGTGAGAGTATCTGAGATTTTAACGCGTTTACGTGATATCCGTATTTCGGTACTTCCTTGACTAGAATTTCCCAAACTTTTTTTAGTTGATCTGGGTAACCGATGAATTAAATCAGCTAACTGAGTCTACGTATTTAATATAATTATAAAATAAACAAAACATAATAATGCTAAATCAAAATTTAATAATTAAATAATAAAATTAATAGTTGTTTTTAGATTTTCTATAATTTAAATCAAGTTAAAAAAAGTTGGCATCATCGGCATACCATTTCTGATTTATGTTTGGAACGGACTGTTGTATTGTGTCGATTAGCGGAAGGGATGCTAATGAGAAACCATCCATTGCGAAGGGATCACCTTGAGTGAAGCCTTCCAACGAGTATATACTGCTACCACCTAGGGTGAGTTGTGCTGGGGTTTGGTATAAATTGAGCAAAGTGCGATGAAGGGATGGACAAACGTATTCTATATTGTGAAGAGATGCAGCTCGATTAATTGAATTGAAAGTGTTGGAGGCGTCGATTGCCATCAAGCAGATTTCAGGATGTTCACGGTAAGCGCTACGGAGCGAGTGTACGGCGTAGTCGATGCCACTTTTTTGACCTGCGGCAAGTTGCACTTTATCACAAACGTCTTCTATGTCTGTGGAAATAATATGCAGGATTGCCTTGCTTATAATGTGTCGGGATGTGTCACATATACCTATTGGTCTAATTCCGCCTGTTTTCTTTTCTAGTGCGATTAGTCTGCATGCGGTAAAAGCTTCAAAGGACCCTGTACCGAACGACTCAGTCGCGATGCGGATCGCCAAACCTGCAAGGGACCTGGCTAGGTTGTTAGATTGAGTACCAAATCGGGTAAGCATGTGTCGCCACGAAAATGCATCAAGACCGGATGGCCCAGCACCTCCATGTGTCTGTTTGCATACTCTGATGATGACATTTTCGTCAAGTGTATAAAATCGGCAGGCATGATGATCTTTCGACTTTCTATGTCTGGCGGATAGTAAAATATCGGAGGAAGGTTCGACAGCGGGCGGATGCAAATCCTGAAGCATGATTTTGACGGATTTTCCGTTCATTTGACAGTCAGGTGACAGGACCGTAAACTTTGTTTTGTCTTCGAGCACGTGCGTTTCGACGGTTATCTTTCCTTGTACCATCAATTTTCTATAACGCTTGTTCCAATCATGGGTGATTGATTTAGTTTGCAGCTGCAAGTTGCGTTGGAGGTATTCTGCTTCGATGAAGAGTTCACTAAAATTCTTTTGTTGGCAATGAGTAAACCTCCGTTCGAGAGTTTTGCGAACTAGCGACACCTTTTTCGTCGGAATCCGCTGCAATATGCATTGGGTGAACGCTACAGCTGATTTGAGTGCTGAAGGTTCGCGAGCCTTGTTTGATCCAACTTTTAAGTAAAATGTAGATAGGGTTTCTATGATCATATTGCTAACGTTGCAGGCGGGCAGTCTGAGTAGGTTTGGCCTCCATTGGATAACTACATTGTAAATATCCTCGATGGTATTGCTATAATAATTATAGCTCTTGCTATTATAATTTTTTTAACATAATTTATTTATTTAAATAATATCGTAAGTTCTACAACATATACAATTAAGGTTCCCGCTAATGGGCCTTTCGATTCAAAATTTAAAATGATTTCGATTCAAAATATAAAATTTTCAAGATGGTAGCTCTTGCTATAATAATACAAATTTATTTAACGTGGCAAATGTGTACAAGCTGCACGCGTACAAGTCCACAAACAATAATGAAAAAGTCAAGCAGATAAAATGTTTAAATGGGATCGGATTTGTCGTTTGAAGCACGGCAAGGAAGTTGATTGCCGTATATGAATGGGCAGATGGTTCCACGATAGAGGAGCAGCCACAATGAAGGAGCGGAATCCAAAGGAGGTAGAGTAGTTTGGGACATGTAAAAGAAGGGAATTACAGGAACGCAAGGAACAGTAAACAGGACAAGAATTATCAAGAAAAGGAAGGTTGAGAAATGAAGGGTTATGAGAAGTTACAAGGCGGAAAGCAACGATAAGAAGACGAATTTGAACACGACAATAAATTGTAGGCAAATCGAGAGAAGCAAGATGGTCGGATGTATGATCAAAACGACGAAGACGGAGGAGAATTCGGACAGCTGCGTTGACGATGCGTTGTAGGGGAAGAAGAGTGAATTTAGGTGAGTTGGAAAATAGACTAAGACAATAATCGAGTATAGAAAAAAAGGAGAGAAGATATGATAGTCATACAAGAAGGGAAATCAATCAATCTACGAACATGACGGAGGTTGCGGAGTATCAAGTTAGATGAGCGTACTTTATCTCTAACGAAAGGTTTAAGTGAAAGTCGGTTGTCGAAATGGAAGCCTAGGAAAACGAGATTATCAACGATAGGAAGAATTGAAGAATTTAATGATACGGTGGGAGGTTCTAACCGAGGCGTCGAGGTAGGATCCACATAATTTTGGATTTATCAGGATTCAGAGAAAGGCGAAGGGAAGAAAGATGATTGGAATTTGAGACAATACAGTCGGAAGCAGAAACACTAAGATCGTGAACACGATAAACAGGTGCGTAAGTATAGATGATAATGTCATCAGCATATTGCATAACATGGAAGTTAAATTTATGAGAAATTGAAGACAAATCACCGAGTAGAAGAGAGAAAAGCATAGGGCCTAATACGGAGCCTTGTGGAACCCCGGACGGGACGGACGAATGATAGGAGAGAGAAGAGTTAGAATAGACGCGAAATGTACGGTTTGATAGGTATGAAGAAAACCATGATACAGTGGGCAAAGAGAAGCCATAATTATGACGAAGGCGATGGATAAGAATCGAGTGATCAACGATGTCAAAAGCAGACGATATATCAAGAGAAACTATGACAATACATAATTTATGATCGCGCGATATGAGTAACTCGTTATAAACTTTAAGACATGCAATTTCGGTAGAGTAATTGGAACGAAAAGCGGCTTGGAAGGGAGGAAATAAGTTAGAGGAAAAGATATATGTATTAACTTGCTTAAGAACGAGACGCTCAAGGAGTTTAGAGAGGGTTGGGAGAAGTGAGATAGGACGCTACGAAAATGGTAGTGAGGAGTCGAGAGATTGCTTTTTGATTAGAGGACAAACAGTGTCGCATTTCCAGATGGAAGGATATGGACGGCTACGGATGGACGAGTTGAACAATGTGGTTAGGAAGGGTAAGATAGATGAGCAGATATTTTTAAGCAAGTGAGTGGGAATTGGGTCAGAAGGAAAGGTTTTATCAGGTAATGACAGCAGAACCGAAGAAACTTCATCAGACTAAACGAAAGTGGAATAGTTCTGGGAGGGAAGTATTTAAAGAGAAGAGTGGGTACAAGGGGGCTATGGGTAGTAGGGAAAGGAAATTAAATAGCTTAGTTTATAGATAAGAAGAAAATTCATCAGGATTTATATTACAAGGTGTAGATGATCGTGAAAAAATTGAGTTTAAGAATTTCCAATGAGGTTTAGAGTTGGAAGATCGTAGAATCCTTAGGATACTAGAAGCATTATTTGATTGGTAGGCGTTTTACGGTGTTAACTGATCAGAGATCGATCGCCTTCTTATTCTCAGCGAACACAAAAAGTAATATAAAGGATAACAAGCTGTGTCGATGGAAATTGGAACTATCCGAATTCGATTATGATATCAAATACAGTCCGGGACACGATAACCAAGGTGTCGACACTCTATCTCGACATTCGTGCATGATTGTGAGTCATCGCTCCAAAGATCTAGTGAACACACACCGAATTCTACGTCATCCAGGATAAATGCGAATGTGGAATTATATCAGGTCTTACAACCTACCTTACACCCTTCAGGAAGTATGTGATATACTGTCTAAGTTAATGTTTGTGCTCGTCTCAAACCAAGGTTCTATAAGGCGCCAAATTCAACACTGATTAAATCAACGCAACCATTTGAACGCATCTCTATATATTTCAAATGACCATTTCCTGGATGTACATCCAATCGTTACATGCTTACTGCAATCGACGAATATAGCCGATTTCCATGGACCTGGCCGTGTGCGAACATCACAGCTGAAACCGCGATCTCTTGCCTAAGTCAATTGTTCCATTTGTTCGGCGCTCCGGGTAGTATACACTCCAACCGAGCACCCGTTTTCCTGTCACGAGAGTTTCGTCATTTCTCCGAAGCAATCAGATCATCTCTACTTACACAACACCTTACAACCCTAGAGGTAACGGGCAGTGTGAATGTCTAAATGGTTCCTTATGGAAAGCTATAGAGCTGGCGATGCCTGAATTCAAAGTTCCGCTCATGAAATGGAACTCTGTCCTATCGGTAGATCTTAACTCTCTACGAGCACTACTGTGCATATCAACTAATGCTAGGCCAAATGAGCGTATATTTAGCTACATAAGACGATCGGTGTATGGGATAAAATTACCGGAATGGTTATGTCGCCATGGTCAGGTTCTACTAAAGGTATTCAATCGAGATTCAAAATACTTTGACACCACCGAGGAAGTAAGACTCATTGAAGCTAACAATAAATACGCTACAGTTCAGTTCGGTAGTGGACGAATAACTAATATTTCTACAAGACATATCGCACACCTACCGCAGGATAATGCATACTTGCCGTATTCAAATGATCCTACGGAAACTTTTAAGTTACAAGACAATAATGTTTTTACACCCTCGTCTGTTTCAGAAGATCCGGATCCAGCATTTAACAATTCAGATGTCCAGGTTATTGAAATCGAAAACAAACAGTGTCGAAACTATCCCACCCGTGAAAGACACAACCCAAGTATTTTGAAGACTATGTAACGGGGGAAGATTGTGACACTAACAATACTAACATTAATCTGTGTTTTAGATTGTTCAATAAAGCCTCATTGGTCATTGTTTATAGCAAAACAGAGAACAAATTAGCAAAGATTTCACGCATATCTCGAACAACGAATTCGACACTTTCCTTTTGACCTCCACAAAGTTGTGAATTATCAGCTATAGACTTAATGAAAGGAGAAATGGCATGTAAAATCGTTTAAGTAATTATGCTCCTAAATGACTCACCTATTACGATTGATCAAACACCAGGATTTTCATCAAGGGTAATGAACCGACTAGCGATCAACGCTTCTGTTTAATGTTTTAGAACTCGATTACTAGCAATTCGCCTTGTCAGATCTGCTAACGTGGAGGCCACCTGTAATGAATCTCTATCGTATGAGATAAGCATTTGCCGATATGATAAAACATTAACACCTGAAGGACCGGCAGCGCCTGTAGTGCGATCACCACTAAGTTGGATTGCGGCCGCATTTATCATCTCGAAAAAATAGGGATGAAAGTTGTCACTTTCCTTGTATATCTCTAACAATAAGGCATCTTCACTAATTTTAGATTGTTCAATAAAGCCTCATTGGTCATTGTTTATAACAAGAAATATATAAGATTACTATTTATAAAATTTTTAGAATATTTTCAAAAGATTTATTTCAAACAATAAAAAAATAAAATTATGATTACACTATTATGATTTGATTGGCCCATTTGCGGAAACCCTTTGTATGTTCTTAACCTATTTATTAAAAAATTATTTATTAAAAAAATGATTACACTAGCAGCATGGAGATGGTAACAGTTCGTTACTGAAAATTTACAATGACGATTTCCTTTAAAATAAAATTCTAAAAAATTCCGGTGTTCTTTATTAAAAATGCTTTCTACAAAAGTACCAAAACTGATAAAGTTGTGGCTCAGAAGGAGAAAAGAAATGTGATAAATACTAACATTAATCTGTTTTTTTAGATTGTTCAATAAAGCCTCATTGGTCATTGTTTATAACAATTTATTGAACAATTGCATTTTCCGAATGGACAAACTACTGAAGCCGGAAATTCTCAGTGTCAGTCCAGATAGCTTTAACGCAAATGCAGATTGGAGTCACTAGAAAACGCGTATGCTTTCCTTCATTGCAGTCTTGGAGAATGTGATGGATGCACATAAGCTGTCTATACTTATTAACTTGATCAGCGGATCCTTATACAGTTCAGTCAACACATGTACAACGTTTTACGAAACAGTCCAAGCATTGTAGTCACTTTTCGTTAAGCCACGCAATATTGACTAGCTAAAATTGACTAGCTAAAATTGATTGACTAGCTAAAATTGTCTTGATTGTTAAATACTTACAAAGAGAGCAATATAGCATCCATATCAAAACGATAGTCTTGAGAATCAGTTCAAAATTTGAACTTTCTTGGCTGCTTAATAAACTACTTACAAATTGGAACTACTTACACAATACAAATTCGACACAGACAATTATACCGAAGAACCAATATCAAACATCATGGTCAAACAGAGGAAGACTACAAAGCGAGCTATTGCAACAAAGTTTGTGGATCATCAGATTCAATGTTCTAGTGAAGATTGTAGTGTGTGGACAAGTGTATCGTTTCCGGAGGAAAAGAAATCTGCGCTATCGAATAAATCATTTTACTGTGGGTACTGCTGCGCATCTTTGCTAATTCATTTGAAGGGCCATTGTGACGAGAAAATATCTACAAATGCTTCGGAAAGGAACACATATTCAAAAAGTTGCATCGATCGGGAAGTACAAAGTTCTGGCGAATCAGATACCTATAAAGATATACCCATTCAAGAGTTTCACGTTCAGAACACTAAAAATACAAATAGCGAAATACCAAGTTCATCCCGTATCTGGAAAAAAGGTCATCCAAATTCACGCGTGATGCAAACGTTGAGTAAGAAATTTGAAGGCAATAGTGCGTCGTCAATATCGGTTGTTAGTGGTGAGCCGTCGGTGTCGCTGGACAATGATGCTTTGAAGGTATCGGACAATTACGAAGTATCGTCTATATCGGTGATTAATGATTATCGCAATGAAATCGGTATAACTGGAGTCACCGATGAACGAGCTTCACACAATGATACAGACGTCGATATAGATAATGTTCACTCAGCTTTCAAGTGTATTTGTTCAAATGAGATGGAACAAGGGCGAGACGCAAGAAGCAAACCGGATGAGGGTGGTGACGGCAGCGATTCTTTCAGCAAAAAAACGTATTTTGATAATAAAAGTCACACAGATCGCAATCATACATTAAATAGGGGCTGTAACATACTTATTTGGGGTTTAGATGAGTCATCAGCCTCAAGTGCACAGGAGCGGCTTGATGATGATATTGCCGGTTTACGTGTGTTCTTTTCTAATTTGCTCGAAAAAGGTGAGGAAGAGGTCGCATCGTCTATTTTAGTAAGGCAGCTCTATAGGTTGGGTAAGAAAAACGATAGATCACGATTGCTAAAGGTTGTGTTAGGATCGGCAGAGCAAGCAAAGTGTCTTTTAGACCGTGGTTATCGACTTAAAGGTAACAAAATACGAATTTTACGTGATCTTTCTCTCGAAGACAGGCAAAAATTGAAGGATATCAAGGCGGAACTTCATTACAGGCTGCAAAACGGTGAATCGAATCTGTGCATTCGAAATTTTCGGGTTGTGAGGTGGCGTCCTGCAGTTCGATGGAGATCGATCAATCTTTCTCTAGACCTTACAACGCCATGATTGGACATCTAGTGGATATATGTTTGGAAAGGAAGTTGCCATCTAATTGTTCAGAGAGAATATGTAATAATGAATGTCCTCTGGTGGTAGGTTACTCCAATATCAGAAGCTTACCTGCTCAATTGTCTGAAGTGCAGCAGTTTATATCTTTTAAAGATTTTGACGTGTTTTGCATTTCTGAGTCATGGCTTCATTATCAAATTAATGATGACCTTATGGCTATCTCTGGGTATCGACTTTTGAGAGCAGATAGAGTTGCAGGTCGTCGTGGCGGGGGTGTTGCTGCTTATATTAAAAACACCTTATCAATTACGAAGATTACTGAATTGTGCGATGATCACTATTCATTCGAGTTATTGTCATTCTGCGTCAATGATACTCATTGTTCAATAGATATCTGCGTCGTATACAGATCACCCTCAGTTCATACACAGTTAGATCTTCTGAAAAATCAGTTAAGATCATTCTGCTCCTCAAATTATTTCTTCCTTATTGGGGATTTTAATCTTCCTCAAGTTAACTGGATTAGTAACAACCGGTATTACTATAATGTCGAAAACTGCGAGCTTGCTGAATTCTTGCTGGCAGAGCTTCTCCTGATCCAACATATTAATCAGCCAACATGTATATCGTCTCAACCAGAGACAATATTAGATCTTGGGTTTACCAAGCGCATTGAAGATGTAATCAGAGTTGATTTCGAGTCTCCTTTAGGAACCAGTGACCATTGTGTGATTTCAGTACAGATTGCTCACACTTTACAACGACGATCTAAGTGCAGTGGCATCGGAAAGCGTAATTGGAATCGAGTAAATGTGGAAGATCTCCAACTCTATAGTCATCAGCTGAACTTCGGATCTGCTGATCTTCCAATTGATGATCATTTATCGTTAGTGACCAGTAACCTCATAACCATTTCGGATACGTTTGCACCAATAAGAAATAGGGCTTACAAGACGACAACGCCATTGTGGTTCGACAATGAGTTGGAGACTACGATAAAGGAAAGAAATCGATTATGGCGAATCTCTCAACGTAACACTGTTACGCACCGTGAGTACAAAACTCTTCGCAATCTATGCAACCAACTAAAACGCTCAAAAAGAAAAACATTTGAAGAGGGTATTGCTTCTGACATTAACAGGTCACCTAAACGTTTTTGGGCATACGTTAGACATCGTCGAATCCTACCTTCTACGATTAATTGTGTACGTTTAGAAAGTGGTGATGTAGTTGACAAGGAGGCTATTGTGGAAGCTCTTGCAAGCAGTTTTGTAGTATCTCCATCCTCGCAATCGAATATTGACCAGATACAGTACCCGCCCAACTTACAATCTAACTTACCAATATCTCCTATTAATGTCATTGAAGTTCAGTCTGAACTCCATAAATTAAATAGTTTTGGCTCTGCAGGACCAGATGGTGTATCCCCTTTTCTTTTGCGTACTCTGTCGCACATTATTGCTCCAAGCCTTACGTCTCTATTTCATCGAAGCTTACAGTATTCGTGGATTCCTGATGATTGGAAAAGGGCAATTGTTGTACCTATTCCAAAGAAACAGTTGGCACTAACTTGTTCAGATTTTAGACCAATTAGTCTTACCAGTGTTATTTCTAAAATTATGGAGAGACTCATTGCGAAGAGAATACGTGAACATCTAAATTTATATCAAATTCTTGATGATTCTCAGCACGGCTTCCGACCTGGTCGCTCGTGCCTAACTAATCTGTTGAATGCTCGCGAACATTGGGTAGCTGCTCTTAGTTCGGGTCTTACAGTTGATATAATATTTCTTGATTTCTCTAAGGCCTTTGATAGAGTTCCACATGCTGGTTTAGATTCACTACTACGTCATTACGGTGTACCTACGACAATTTGCAACTGGATTAAGACATTTCTCGAGGATCGATCATTCGTTGTGCGATTAGATGAAGTTTTGTCAACAGCTCGACGTGTTCATTCGGGTGTTCCTCAGGGCACGGTCCTAGGTCCACTTCTCTTTATCATCTTTTTGAATGACCTACTCCTAAGGTTAAAGTGTCCTCACCTGGCATTTGCTGACGATGTTAAAATATGGGCAACAACCCAAAACGAGGCGGATTGTGAATTTTTACAATGTGACCTTAACCGTATCGGGACTTGGTGTAATAGCACTGGCTTGATACTCAACGCGACAAAATGTGTATGGATCAGATTGGGTAGAGATAAAACTCATTTCGATTACAAAATAAATGGACACTCAATCAAGCGAGTCTCAGAACATCCCGACCTGGGAGTGATAATTCACGAATCGCTAAAGACAAGAGCAAATAGTGATCACGCGCGGTTAAAAGCGATACGTGCCTTATACTGCATAAAAATGACTTTTGCAAAATTATCGCCGCAAATCTTCGCCAAACTTTATTGTGCCCTAGTAAGACCACATCTTGAGTATTGTGTACAGGCAACCTTTCCAACGACCAGGAGTGAGTTGAATAACTTGGAAAGTGTAATGAGACGAGCTTCTCGGATGTGTTGTCAAGGAAGCTTTATTTCAAGATTAAGATGTTTGAACGTTTTATCAGTGAGGTATCGGTATCTTTTTCTTGATCTGATTACACTTTGGAAAATTGTACATTCAGCTGATGGCTTTCCTTTGGGTGTAGTTAGATTTCGAGATAATTCGAGATTGCGAGGCCATTGTAAGATGCTTTTTAAAAAATTACCGGGTAAGCTGCGAAAATTTTACAGACTGTCTGAACGGGCAGTAGATGTTTGGAATAGTTTGCCTGAACCTATCGCTGCCATCACCAATTTCCTCGCTTTCAAAAACAGGGTTCGACGTTGGATATACGTCCAGGCTGATTTGTCACCTTTTCTAACCTACCCATTTGGTTGATCTTTTTTCTGTATTGTGTGATCGGCTTAAAGCCTTATGGCTAAGTCTGAACTTGATAATAATAATAATATCATTTACAACTGTCACTTACTTTCCACGAGCAAGCAGAATGCGGATCAAACAGTCGATTAGTTTCTGCCTTGTAACTCTTCATACCTCTTCATTTCTCAACCTTCCTTTTCTTGATAATTCTCGTCCTGTTTACTGTTCCTTGCGTTCCTGTAATTCCCTTCTTTTACATGTCCCAAACTACTCTACCTCCTTGGGACTCCGCTCCTTACTGGTGGCTGCTTATCTATAGTGGAACCATCTGCCCATTCATATACGCCAATCAACTTCCCTGCCGTGCTTCAAACGACAAATCCGATCCCATTTAAACAATTTATCTGCTTGACTTTTTCATTTTTGTTTGTGGACTTGTAAGCGTACAGCTTGTACGCATTTGCCACATTAAATAAATTTGTATTATTATTAACATTAATCTGTTTTCTAGATTGTTCAATAAAGCCTCATTGGTCATTGTTTATAAAACTAGGTTTGAGAAAACGGAGAAAGGCTCTGAATGAACGACGTAGAATGCGCTTAGAAATTTTACAGTCAAAGTCGAATTAAGGGGCACACGAGGAGCGTTTAGGAATTCGGATTGGGGAGGTAAAATAGAATCAAGGATGTTAGAGAGCTCATTAGTGAAAAATGTGGATTGACTATCAGCTGTCAACAAGGTTGTAGGATGCGACAAGAGAGAAGATTCGAGGATAGCAAATTGCAAGGGAGTAAGTTCGAAACGCAAGAAAGTAAGATATACGCAAACATCATAGTATGTGCACTCATTCTTACGACCAAAAAAGTCATACATACTCAATCCAGCTGTACTTGATGATCCGTTGTTGTGCTCTTCTCGAAATTCATGTATTTTGGAACCTCGTAGAGGACGGGTTAAAGTTCGACATGAGCAAATCGGAGACAACATCTTGAAAACTGTATTGAGAATACAGTTATGTCATCTTGTCGAGCCGCCAGCCACAATGAGGACACGAAAGTATGTGAGTTGTTGTAATTGCTTCTTTACATCCGCATTTTTGTCTAGATATATCATCTGGTCTAAATATATATGCATGATATCGCACTAATAAATTCATCCTTATTAAGGTTTTGCTTAAGGAGCTGTATTGGTGATGCATTAAGCCATGCAGATGCAATTTTATATAATGCATGTGCTAGTGTCTGCTTCCAATAGTCAGGTATACAGGCAATTAGTTTTTCTTCCTTCCCTTTGATCTGCTTTATCTGGATTGCAATATTGTTTTGCTCGCGGCGCAATTTTATTAGATCATTCGCCTATTAGCTATAGAGATTGCAAAATCTGAGACCACTGAATTGAAATTCAACTAATCTTACTGGGTTTGATATAGCTAATCCTCTATGTTGTGTGGAACGCTCAAGTATTTCCCTGTCTACTTTATTCAATTCACTCCTACCAGTAAGGACGGGAATCAAATATTTAAACATTGCTTGTTCTAATTTATCGAACCACCTCGGTTACCATCTTTTTGTACGCTGCGTGAAATTCTATTTAGGCTTCACAGCTTTAATAAATGCAAAATATGTACATTGAGGGTCTATTTGAGCAACGACTGATAGATAAGATAACAAAAGCCACATGAACAAAAACCACGTGTAAACGGTTTACGATTATACATAAAAAACGGTCGGATATTTTAACTCGAACTGGGTTCATACGTCACAGTTTTTGCATTCGCATCAAACTTCCAAACTGGTATATGATACTTGTTATAAATGATAATAATTTATTTATTTAACGTGGTAAATGCGTACCAGCTGCACGCTTATAAGTTCACTAATCAATTCAGCTAACTGAGTCTACGTATTTAATATAATTTGTAAATAATCATGTTAAATCAATAAATCAAAATTCAATAATTAGATTATTATATGTCGACTTCCAAGGGAGCTGAAGCTCGTAAGGAAGCATCACATCGACTAAAAAAACAGAAAAAAAAACAAAAAAAAACATCAAGAGTTCACGAGGTCAAGCTTTAGGCATTCTGAGAATTGCATAGCAGAAGAGCTGTTGATCACACCAGGTGATAATCCATTACATCGTTTACAGACGCGATCCATCACTGTCGTGCAATTTGTTCGATACTCTGAGCGATTCTTCAAACATAGCTCGTGTCCACGTAGCATTGATGATTCACGAAGACAGAACAGCTGCTTACACGGATGGTTAGGCACGCGCAGCGACATGCACACTAGTGTAAGATCTGCAATCAACAGATCGCATTCAATATATCTTATACCCAACGTATCTAGTCTAACTGGATAAGGAATGGAGCGAGTTGCCGGAACCAAGTGCGTGGCTCTTCTCAAAATGTTGTCGAATTCACTCAATTCTGATTTCAGTTGAGGGTGTGTCGCGTGAGATGCATAGAGCATATGTGATTTTAAGAGACTCGAATATACAATGCGTAAAGCCTTTTAAAAAAGGATTTATTTTAACGTGGCAAATGCGTGGCAGCGCACGCTTACATGACCACAACAAAACAAAACTGTAAATCAGGTGTCGGGAAGGTGTGAACGGAGGATGTGTTTGAATGTGATAAAGGAGAAGGCGCGGCAGACGTCGAGAGGGAGTTGATTCCAGGAGAGTGAGGCGGCGACGAGCTCATTGAATACATCAAGTAAGGCTGATGATTCTTCATCACACCCCTGGATCGCGGTATAAGATACGCAATCGATATTTGGAGTGTTAAGATCTCCGCAGATTGAGGTATCCACTTCGCCGGAACAGTAATGTTTCAACGACTTGATGATGAGTGGTGTTTTTGATCGATGACTACGATAAACAATACAAATGCGATAGACCTTACCTCGTTCTTCCGTCACTTCGATCCACAAAAGCTCATTTCCATAATCGTCAGAACACGACTCTATTACGTTATAAACAAGATTGTCGCGTATATAAGCAGCTACACCGCCACCTCTAGAGATTTTTCGATCACAGCGAACTATCGTATAACCGTGAATACCGACTTCAGAATCCATAATATTACAATTTAAGCAAGTTTCAGTGAAAAATAGCATTTCGAGATTTTCATGATGTACTATTGTTTTGATTTCATCTAACTTGTTAAACAAACTCAAAACATTTGAATATAGTATGTAAAGGCCAGTTTTGGTAGATGTACAGGAAACTTGTGGACATTTGATTTTTGATAATTAATACAATCGAACAACGAAGATAAATCCGGATGATTGACTGTTAGTAGCGAGTTATTATTATTAGTATTACAAGTTATAGCCAAATGGCTGTTTCAACTGATCACATAGGAAATAAAAAAGAAAAGAAAAGAAGAAAAAAAAGTTAATAGCGGTTACATAATATTGTATACATTCGGAATGCCATGATCGTTAATCCACTGACGAAGTTGAACTTTAAATTGAGATAAGTCCTTGGTACATGCTATTTCTCCTGGCAACGTGTTCCAGGCGTTTAATGCTCGATGTGAGAGCCTAGCCAAACTCACTACTTTACCGTGGGGAAACTTAAATAGTTTCAACGGGTGGCCACGATGCGTCTGAGAACAAACTTTAACATAGCACGAGGGAAAACCATCTATCCCATTAACCATTCGCCATAATGCAACAAGGTCTAGGTAATATAGCCTCTGACCCAAAGATGGTATCTTTAGAAATTCAAGCCGCTCACGATATGAATATGATCCATCCATACACATTCGAGAACCTCTACGAAGGATTGACTCTAGTCTATTGAACTCCTTCTTAGTGTATGGAAAAACTGCTTGCACGCAGTACTCTATATGCGGGCGAACAAGAGCGCAGTAAAACCGTTTGAAGACGTATGGATTAATACAATTAAATGCATTTTTGACGCAGTACATAGCTCGCAAAGCCTTGCTATAGGCAAACTCTGTATTTGATCGGAATTTCAATGTCCTATGCACCATGACACCCAGATCCCTATACTCCATGACGACATTAAGAATTGAAGTTCCGAGGCGAAAACGACGGTCATCGCAACGCCTTCCTAATTTCATGTGGCCGCATTTGTCAACATTGATCTTCATACCAGTAGCCTCACTCCATTAGTATATTTCATTAAGGTCTTCCTGCAGGGAAATGCCAAGCGGATCAATATCATCTACAGACCATATTTTGAGGTCGTCAGCAAAAGCAAGACAGGGACTCTGAATCCGCAGCAACAAATCGTTAAGGAACACAATAAACAGCAGAGGTCCTAGTACGGTACCCTGCGGAACACCACAGTAAACGCGTCTGGAAGTGGAAAGATGGGTGCCAACTCTCACCCTAAAGAAACGATTACGTAGGAAATCTTGAATCCAATTACACAACATTACAGGAATGCCGTAGTTAAATAGTAATGCTACCAAGCTCTCATGCGGCACCCGATCGAATGCTCTTGAAAAGTCAATGAATACCACATTAATTGATTGGCCGCGACTGACCGCCTCAACCCACATTTCGCGTGAAGTCAATAAGTTTGTTAAGCAGGAACGACCAGGGAGGAAACCGTGCTGAGAAGACGACATTATTCCGAGTTCCCTCAAGTGATGCCTGATCCGGGTGGCGATCAACTTTTCAAGCACTTTGCTTGAAAAATATTTAAAAAATATTGAACAAAAAATATAGAACAAAAAATATTTAACAACCTAAACACACAATTATTCCTGTCAGTTCCAGATTATTCCTGTCAGTTCCAGATTATTCCTGTCAGTTCCAGATTATTCCTGTCAGTTCCAGATTATTCCTGTCAGTTCCAGATTATTCCTGTCAGTTCCAGATTATTCCTGTCAGTTCCGCTCGCTACGCTCGCGAATTGAGCTCAATCTATCGATAAAAGGTCATGCCTAAAAAAGCGCGATCTCAGATCCCTGTTCCTGATCAACAATCTTCCACATCTAAATGCAATGATGGTTATACCAGCTTTGAAGTTGGATGCGATTCCAAAGATTGCGATGTATGGACACTTGTTCGTGTTAAAATATCCGACCACTCAGTGTATAAACTTAAACATTTCACTTGCGGTTTTTGTACATCAGTACGACTACTACAGTTATCCTGCTCATCTACTCCTGTATCACACACTACCACTCAGACCAATGCTGTTTTAGATGTTTCGCTCGCATCAACACCTGACTTCGCATCATATAATCCCATTATTGAACCTACTCTCTCACACACTCCTCGTTCAACTACGTACCAAACTTCCATTAATCTTTCTCATTCTAACAATGCTAACGGCAAAGCTTTTCATCTCGTACCTCCTCTTTCCTATTCCTCCCCCAATCTAAATAAATCTCAAACCTCTTTATTCTCCTCACGAACTCCTTACCCGACCCCCCCTGTATCACCTCTCAATAATTTACACCCTTCCATCAAAATCATTTCCAGTAACATTTCCGATCAACTAATTCAACACTCCATTCCTGTCACTCATGTCCCAACCTATTTTAATTCTCCTTACTCTACCTCCCAAGTAACACTTCCCAATAAGTTACATCCTTCATTTAAAATCATATCCAGTCACATCTCTGATCAACCGATTCAACACCCCGCTCCTGTCACACTTGCTCCAACCAATATTAATTCTTTATCAAGCACCCCTGTCATTTCCACTTCTATCTGCTCATCTACCTCGACTCCAACCAGCTCTGTCCGTCCACCACTTCCACGAAATCGTTTTCCTTCGCGCGATCGCTGTATAATCATATCAAACTTAAAGCTTTCCGAATCTGCTTCTCCACAATCTCGCCTCGATGATGATGTATCTGCTTTCAGGTCTATCCTAGCAACCATTCTTCCTGATGATAACCCATCACTCTTCAATAATATCGCTCCTGTATCCTTTATTCGTTTAAACAAATCCACTAAATCAAATCATCTCAGTCCTCCACTCTTAAAAATCGTTTTCCGACATAGTTCACATGCCTCTTCGGTACTCTCCCAACGTTTTAAACTTCTTACCACTTCATCTACTTGCCGTATCTTTCCTGACCGCTCCCCTTCTGATATTGCCCAGCTCAATTTAGCTCGTATTGAAAAACATCGACGTGAAACAAACGGCGAGTCATCCTTATCTATACGTAAAATCAACGGAAATTTTCACGTTCTTCACACAAGGCCAAAAATTCGATGGCGTCCCATCTCTCCCCCTTGTCTTCTTCGCTAGTCGATCTCGCTCCTAAGCATACTTTTCGTCTTAGTCTATTCAACACTCGCTCCATTCTTCATAAAGCTGATATGCTTCTCGATATCTTCGATCAATTATTTATCGATATTCTCTGCATTACCGAATCCTGGCACACTGACTCCAACGATCTTGCTATTCGTCATCTATGTCGCTCTGGTTGTTCTCTAGTTGAATCAGCTCGTCAAATTACATCTCATACATCTACTGCGTCTAACCATGGCGGTATTGTTGCCATTGCTCGTCACCCAATGTCTTTACGTAAAATCAACGTTAACATCCGTTACACTCGTTCGAATTACTCATATGCAGATTATCAACGCCTTTTCCTCTGGAACTTGTGATTGTATACCGTCCAGGTTCAGTTGCCCCATCACGTAACTTCTTTAACGACCTTGCAGATCTAATGTCTCACTGTTCATTGTCTTATACTCCTTCTTTTGTTCTCGGTGACTTTAACATTCGTCTTGATCGCCCGTCTGACTCTGACTCTATCACTTTAACTAATCTTTTTTCTGATTTTAACTATAAATTACTTTCAACAAGCCCAACTCATATTCTCGGCGGTACTCTCGACATCATTGCTGTTCCTAACTGCTTCAATGACTATACCTCCTTGTCAATTACTGATCCTGGTTTGTCCGATCATTTCCTTGTCACTCTTACTCTTACTCGTCCCCATCCTCCTTCTCCGCCTTTACCATTATCTACACCAAGTCGACCCTGGAAGCTTCTCGATATCCCTATTCTCTGCACATCCTTACTCAATTCTTCACTCTTTTCACTTCCTCTTAAATATCTCTCTCCCGATGATCTCTGCATTCTGTTTGATTCTGAACTTACGTCGATCCTTAATAACCTTCTACCTAGTCGACTTCGACGTTCCCAGCGCTTGCGCCATGCTCCCTGGTTCGATTCTGACTGTAGTCTTTCTAAGCGTCGACTCCGTCACTCTTTTCGTATGTATAAACGCTTTCTTAAACGTTCACCCAACTCACTCCCTCCAAATCTTCGTGATTCCTACTTTTCTCAACGCCGTTCACATCTCATTCTTATACGTACTAAACGTACTCTCTTTTGGCGAAATCAACTCGAGTCATCTTCCAACTCTAAATCTCATTGGAAAATCTTAAACTCAATTCTTTCACGATCATCTACCCCTTGTAATATAAATCCTGATGAATTTTCTTCTTATCTACAAACTAAGCTATCTAATTTACTTTCCCTACTACCCATAGCCCCCTTGTACCCACTCTTATCTTTAAATACTTCCCTCCCAGAACTATTCCACCTTCCTCCCGTTTCGTCTGATGAAGTTTCTTCGGTTCTGCTGTCATTACCTAATAAAACCTCTCCTTCTGACCCAATTCCCACTCACTTACTTAAAAATATCTGCACTTTTATCTTACCCTTCCTAACCACATTGTTCAACTCGTCCATCCGTAGCCGTACATTTCCTTCCATCTGGAAATGCGCCACTGTTCGTCCTATCATCAAAAAGCAATCTCTGGACTCTTCACTACCATCTTCGTACCGTCCAATCTCACTTCTCCCAACCCTCTCTAAACTCCTTGAGCGTCTCGTTCTTAAGCAAGTTAATACATATCTCTATTCCTCTAACTTATTTCCTCCCTTCCAAGCCGCTTTTCGCTCTAATTACTCTACCGAAATTGCCTGTCTTAAAGTTTATAACGACTTACTCATATCGCGCGATCATAAATTATGTAGTGTCATAGTTTCTCTTGATCTATCGTCTGCTTTTGACATCGTCCATCACTCGATTCTTCTCCATCGCCTTC
>WNNJ02000842.1:0-125407 GCA_012934845.2 Pomphorhynchus laevis | reverse complement strand
ATGATTTTTCAACAGTTCATTGCAAGCTTACAAAAATCACATTATTAGAAAATAAAACATATCGAAATAGTAAAGTACATAAAACCGAGGGTAATTTACAAAAATATTCACTTTTGGTGGCGCTCTGGTTTTCTGATTTGTAAAAATGCTGGTCGATGATTTCAACAATTAAAATATGTAAAAAAATCCAAAATAGATCCCAAAATACATTGTTGCTTTCAACAAAATTAGGTTCAAAACTATAAATTAAATTGAACAATTAAATAAATTATAAAACAAAAATATCTTAAGAATAAACAATTCTTCAAACCCGATTAATAAAATAGTTTTACTTTTATCCGATTTGTCAATATGCTACCAATGATTATGTCATTTGCTGAACTGTCTGTTGTGATCCTTCTCAATTGTTACAATTAAGCATATTATATATATATCAAATGATGATACCATTTCGCGTAAAGTTTTTGGTAATCATAATATAATATATATATATATATATATTGAATATTATTATCAAATCGAACTCGAGAGCCCATTGAGGCTGCTTTCAAATAAATCGTTAAACAAATCAAATCAAGAATCGAGTAACATCAGCGATTTTTCTTTTATAGCACAATACAAGAGCTAAGCTTTCGGCGTAAAAGCCTTCTTCAGAGTCTGAAAATAAAACAATACTTGTCAAATAATGGGAAATACAATTTCAATCAATGTAGGGTGAAAATACAATGTGATTATATATTAAAAAATAGTAAAGCGAAATGTATTGCTGGGGCACTAAGGTATATGGCAATCATGATTAGCATTTAATTGTGTATCGCTCATTAATTGAGCGATCCAATACTTCTCTCTTGCTTTTCTTTGCCAATCATTTTTGAAATCAGATTCAACAATTGTTACATACATTCGGTGTTGCGGGTTATCGATGCAGTGTTGTGCTGCGCCATCTCTATTGCCCCGCTTTGCGCGTATGTCACATCTTCTTATATTCATTCGAATATTTAAGGCGTTCGATGTCTCTCCCACGTAACAGCATGGGCAGTTTGAGCACATGCATACGTACACCGAGTTCTTTGTTTTGCATGAAGCTTTGCATCGGGTATTGTACGTTAGTCCAGTTACCGGACTGCTAAACATTCTTCCGACTGCAACATATATATAATGAATAGTGGCTAGGTCACACGAGGTGACTTTCGCATTGAAAACCAGCTACAGAATCCTTCCTTCATGATATCCAATTCCATACACCCTGACTACTAACGGCGCCATTGCCACAACCGTTTTCGTTTCGCCCGCTTTTTGCCACATGTTGGTATCCCCGGGCTCGTCAGAAGGCTGACTACCAACTCTTCGCCTTTTGAAATTTGACTTATCCGAGATTCGAGCTGTCGCTCTCCGTACTTGGCTTGCGCTCTTGACTGCTAGGCTACGAATCCAAGATTACCAGATTTCACACAGTATATAGCGAAAGTCACCTCGTGTGACCTAGCCACTATTCATTACATAAATAAGAATCCATCAAAGGATCACCAGACCCGATTATAATCGATCTTCATGATCTCATACGATAAAATCTACAATAAGCATGCCAGAAAAGCATCTCGGACAATGCAGTTTCTGGATATCATGATGGAAGGTTTCATATACTGTGTGAAATCTGGTAATCCTGGATTCGTAGCCTAGCAGTCAAGAGCGCAAGCCAAGTACGGAGAGCGACAGCTCGAATCTCGGATAAGTCAAATTTCAAAAGGCGAAGAGTTGGTAGTCAGCCTTCTGACGAGCCCGGGGCTACCAACATGTGGCAAAAAGCGGGCGAAACGAAAACGGTTGTGGCAATGGCGCCGTTAGTAGTCAGGGTGTATGGAATTGGATATCATGAAGGAAGGATTCTGTAGCTGGTTTTCAATGCGAAAGTCACCTCGTGTGACCTAGCCACTATTCATTACATAAATAAGAATCCATCAAAGGATCACCAGACCCGATTTCAATCGATCTTCATATATATATATATATATATATATATATATAATTTGTTGTTACACCTGCCCTGGGACACTCACTGGTGTACTCATAAATATATCACTATGTTTTCCTCATGAAGAGGCATAAACACCAGGCAACATCCTATATATACTCATCAGACTAAGAAATAGAACCGAATTATTCTCGCAATATTCAAAGTCGCTACGTATGCCCAGTGATCCTATGTGTGACGAGAAACTTCAACAACGGTATACGCGTTTCGCTCTAACGGAACTCATCAGTACCGTGACTTTAATAATCATCCATAGGCACCTTAACACACGCTTAAACAATGTCTAAAGCTCGAAAAACAGAACTACCCGTAATCTAAATCATCAGAGGAAATTTAGCATAAGCTCTGTGCATGGCAGTGCGTGTTTCGGTTTAACCATTTATCAGACACTAAATTCTTTTTAATAGAAATGCTGTTTAACAGGGACACTTAAAAGTGTGCAAATATATAAAATATAATTTGTTGTTACACCTCGGAATCTGAAGTGGCTGTTTTAAATTTAGGCCTTAACTTTAATATCACGTCAAGAGAATATAGTAGATATGACCTAATTACTCAATTAAAAATGTATCTACTAAATTATGTAATAACATAAGTAATAACCAAGTGGAATTAAATATCTATAACGAATTTAAATCACTAATATTTGATAAATATGTAGCCCGACCACCAAACTATCATAATGTATGCAATGCAATTTATCAAAAGACGAATGGATGCAATAACAAGTCTACGCAACCGTAGTGATATTGTGATATCCAAAGCAGACAAAGGCCCGGAAGCTTGTTGTGGAAGAAAAGTGACTATAATGAAGAAGCCCTACGACAGCTTCAATCACTTTTGCTAGCATAAAAATAAGATATATTAATATATTTAATATAATTTAATATATATTTTAATATCATATATTTTTAAAAAATATGTACTGTAATCCTGCTCTTTAATCATATTAGTATATATATGTTTATTTACTTTTTCTTTCAAAATATTTACAAGATTAAATAAAGATCTTTAGTTTTTCTGTCGTAGTTTAGTAAGCCCTTATGCTTTTTAACATAAAGTATTTTTAAATTAAATAATTTTTCAGAGTTTCTTGTTAAAAGTAACCCAACTTTTTGCTGATGGCCTGGTGATAAAACGAATAGCACTGTAAAATACTAACTAAAATATTAATGCCTTTATTTTATATCGCCTTTGTGCATCCGAGGATATATTATTAGGTCTCACAAGGAAATTGTTTACGAATATTTGTTCAATTTTCAAAAGCATTTATTTGAATGTATTAAAATATCAATTTTGTAGTTTTATGTTAGTCAAATACATATTTGACTATGTTTATTATTCAATTGCATTTTAAGCCACTACATAATTTTCAATTTTTCTTTTACGTCGAATAATAATAATAATTCAGCGCATTATAAAATAAATAAATTGTTTTAACTTCGTTTTTAACTTTCGATTTATTTTAATTGATAGTGTTGTGTTGTCTATGTCTTACAAAATACAAGATATCGTTTTGTATTTTCGTTGATAAACGATACAGTTGTCGAGTTCACAAGTTCGTTTATTTTTTTACTATTTTTAACAGCTATAAAAACTTTTTTTGACTTCATTTTTTAATTCCTATAAAATCCTCAAAATGTGCACAACATATTTTTTGCCTCTCTTTATCATAGTAGAAAGATGGTAATAAATTTGTTTTTTTATACGAAATGCTGCGAAATTCTATAATTTTTATATTAAAAATTTAAAAAATATTTAATTTATAATATAAAAAATTTTATATTCGTTTTATGTTCATATCTTTTATTTCATACATTTCAGTGGCATGAGCTTACTCGAGAAGAACAGTCCAAGTATTACGAACAGGCTAGAGATGAACGGTTAAAGCATTTAGAAATGTATCCAAACTGGAGTGCTAGAGATAATTATGGAATGCGTAAAAGAAGAAGGAAAAAGCGAGAGAAAGTTCTTGGTGATTCAGGTTGTGTACGATTTCACTTTTATTCTTATCTCATCTTCATCGTAATATATTATTTCTACCATGTCATTCAATCAACTAATAATATTAATTTACTCATATGTATTTTTATTGTTTAATAAGATCAATTACAAATCTACTACTTTCGATGTAATGGATAAGATACAATACTTTGTAAATGGGGCTGTCATTAATTTTCGAGTAGTCGATAACCACTCGAAATTTATAATTTTCAAGTGTGATTGAAATGAAGTGCTTCGAAGCTAGCACTTAAAATCATTAACAATTAAAAACTTATCCGTTATTTTCACCTTTAAATAATAATTAACATTACTTACATAGTCGTATTATTAATTGATAAAAGCTATAATTTCTTATTCTAATACTGAATTTCAAACAAAGTAGCCTAAACCATCGTGTCAATAGCTTAGCAACTTCTAAGCTATTTGATGCACATTTTGTGCATTAAAAAACATTAATAAAACATTCATGAAATTTTTTAACCTATTAACAGAATAATAGTTTTGCTAATAACTTGTGATGGTCTGAAGTGAAGTTGGCAATTTAATCAGTAGGAGAATGGAAATTGGTTTACGTTGTACATACTAGGTAAATAGGGGTTGCAATTATTTAAATCACATCAGACTTGTGATTTCTTCGAGTATGATGTGCTCAAATAACGTAGAAATAGTCGGAATGCATGATACAGGTCTATACGAAAAAGAATATAGGGATCTAAACATGATTTCTGTAACAACCACTAAGGGATTGCATGTTTGAAGGAAGAGGAGGGATACGCCGAAAAAATTATAGAATTGCTTAATCACATTTGAAAAACATGGTGTTGAGTGGAGGAGTATAACTACCTAGAGATATGAGGAAATGTAATACTTGATGTGAATGAATCTGAGAAAAGTGGAATAACTCAGTTAAGGATCAGATGAGTCATTGAAAACATTGACATGAGATGAGCTAAGAACGAGGGTAAAATTAGATAATTAATACCGGCGGAAATGGCGCATATTTATCAGCAAAAGACAGCTGAGTACAATAAGATCAGCTACCGATAAGTTGGTTGAAATACGACTATAATGTGTGATGAGGTGCCGAAGATATTTGAGACAATTAAAAATACGAGCATTTTGATTTTGGAATAGAATGATGAGTATTACGATATACAGGAAACCGAGATCTTGATGATGTAATTTCAACAAAAAGAATTACGACGAACAAATATTAGATAATAATGATGAAAACGACGTAAAGTGAGATTTGCTAACCGACATTTCTGATCAAACCAGAGATCATGGTTAGGAAAATGATGTATTTCAACAAAAGGAATTACGACGAACAAATATTAGATAATAACTATGAAAAAGACGTAAAATGATGATCGCTAACCGACATTTCTGATCAAACCAGGGAGCATGGTTAGGAAAGCGAGAACGGGATCATCTTAAAGATACAATATAGTTGAAAATATTATTTATGTACACGTCGTAGTTGGATGCTATCATATTAACAGAGGATGGACATATTTAATGCAAATAAGTAAGAAGCTTTTCGGGAAATAAGCTTACGTCAATAGATTTCCATGGTCGATACCAAAGGGTTTCGGATTGAAGGGGATTGACAAAATCAGGAATAGAAAATTTTAGCATAAGATGGTTAGAAATTGCGGTGTCGTAAACGGCAGCAAAATGTCGAAAAATATGACAAGAACGAAGGAAGATCTATTTAAGTGTGCCTCCTAGGATATAGGTTCGAAGGCGAGATAATACGCATAAAACCTATGTCAAATATTAAGGAGAGAATACGAGTCGTAGGGAGGCAACTCGATCGATCAATACGTACATTAAAATAATAAAGAACTGGATTATAATGTATCAGGTTGATGAGAAGATCGTGAAATTCGACGAAGAAGAAAAACTAGGAGCATCAAAGTCAGGGCGTTACATCAGCACGATGTAATAGTGTTAGGAAGAAAAATATGCTGTAAAATATGAAGAATCGAAAAATACAGGAGAGACGAAAGATTTTAAGGGTTTAAGTGATACACATGAGGAAGTAAGTCAAAAAAGACCATAATCGTTTACATCACCAACGTATGGGGTATGCGTGCATTCGAAGAGGTTTAAGTTTAAGGATTAAAGGCGACAAATGCATAGTTGAAATAGGAAATGCCAAGGTTCAGTTAAACAGATGAAAGAACTGGAATAATTATCAAATAAATAGAGTAAAATATCAAGCTTTTTGTAAAGAGCTGATGTTAAGCAAACCAATAGATGAGCACGGTTGTACAACAAGGTGTTAGACTGAGTCATATTCGGGCTGGTGTTAATAATATTATGGACGAAGTCTTTGTTGATCGTACATAAAATTAGGCGGAACATAACTATAAATTGGCAGATGGTAGTTAAAATTCGACGATAATTATTCTGACGCAAGACTAACAATGTTTTCAATGTGTTCATAATATTTTGGCCAAAGCACAATGAATCCGACAGAGTCCCTGTCTTTGTAACTTTAAAGCCGCGACGGATCCTAAAACCTACTTAATGGATCAGCTTTACATTTCTCATTAGGTTTTGTACTTAGAGATTTCTGGTTATCACGTTCTACCGCATACAAATCATTTTCTACATAGACTTTTGGATAGAACTACGGTGACTTAAGACAGTGTGACTTACTGACAATTGAATTTTCCAAATCTTAACTGAGTGTGACTAACAAACAAGGAAGGTTATCTTTTCGTTTTGCTGTAAGACAACAAAAATAAAATTAATGTTTTTAGACGGACTGGCTGGCCTATATCAGTAGAGGGAAGACTTCAAATTATAATAGCAATTATCGTGCAATCCTCGACTGAGAAGCACATGCTTTGAAAAGCTTGAAAGTAGATTGTCTTTCGGTAAAGCAATTGAGGTAACAATAAATGTGTGATAAAGTGAGCGTCGTAGTTTCAGCAAATAAATTCTGGGTGTGAATGCTATTTTTGACTGATAAATTGAGCTCAAGGACGTTCGATCAGTTTTTGTTGCTGAAATTTAGATTCTAAAGTAGAAATATCTACTGCATGACTCTGAAGTTCAATTCTAGAAGATACAATATATTCGGCTGACTAAACCCACCAAAATGTTTCTCATAAAGAAGCACGACTTATTCTTACATGCACCTTAATAACCGAAATGAATAACTCGCAAGGAGCTACCTTTTTGTATCTGTTCTCATAGGTAGCGAATTCGTGACTTGTTAAACTATAAAGCAAGGAATTTGAAGAAACAGCAGAAACTTTGTGTTCTTATTGACGGACCGGCAGTCAGAAAATGCCGATGATTGGACAGATGAGTATGTAATGGGTTGGTGTATGTGTGTTATAAGATGTACGTAGCATCTATTGTTATAAAGTGTTTGGGTTGAGTGATACCAACAGACTGGCATGCATCAGTAACATTCGATTTATCATCATCAGATGCGTACGTTATCAGATGTACGTAGAAAGCTAAAAAAAATCTTTAATTTACTTATACCGACAAAAATATAGTATAAAATTAAGGAAAAATTATTTTATTCATCTACATTGTTGGATATACGTATCCTGCAAATGGAAACGATATTTATTTACTCAAGGAAACGGTTAACGTTTTACATTTAAACATTTTTGATTCACCTATCTTCCGTTGTACAACAACATTCCCAGCGTGAAGTTGTTCGTTGAATAAATAGATTTTACGAAAAGCTTGATAAGCGTTATTTAACAGTAAAATGTTGTTAAATAAATCCGCCTTAACTGGACTTTTAAGTGTGTGAGAGACCCCGAATGGTTCAGTCAGAGGGCGGCGCGCTGGTGCGGCCAAGGGGCTCAGATCCCTCTGGACCTGAGGCCGTAAAGATAAGTTGAAGATTTCAAAATACACGTCGTGAACGGCTTCTATTTAAAGTTGTCTTTTGCATGTTTTTGTTTCTTAAAGTTTTTATCGGTTATATAGTTATTAATAAAACCCTTACTTATTGTTAAATAAAAAATTGCAGGAGAAAGTTTCAAAATAGTTGTGTTTCGTGTTTGCCACACATGCCAGCGGTTGCCCACTCTTTACTATGTTGTTTCAGAATGTTACATACTGTTAGCTACAAAACCAAATATTATTTCGACTCTTTAATAATTTCTTTATTTTTTGAAAATAATTAAGAAGGTTAGATTTATGTTTAGAGCTAGCAAGGAAATGCAGGGCTACTTACGGTGTAAATCAGGTCGATCTATGGTGTAAACCATGCAGGTATTTTTATTTTTTACATTAAACTACAAAGCACAAGAGCGATTATCGAATATTATAGATACTAAGAAATATATCTATAGATATATAAATATATATAATTATAATATATAAATATGTCTATAAATATATATGTGGCATTTATATACCATATAAATACTATGTATTTATACATACAAATAAAAAATATCATAGGTAATATGTGAATTTAATACTGTATACCATAAAATTTAAAGTATTATCAAATTAGTTTTAAAGAAGATTATATTTTATCTTTTTTAAAAGATCAAATATAATGATCTTTGAAATGTAATAACGAAATTTAATAATGTCAGTACTTAACTATCCAATTAATTTCAGCTCTTTTGTAAATCTAGCTTTCTTATATGATTCTATGCACATGATTGCATATTTAAATGTATCGCTTGTCTCATGTCTCAATTCGTATTTTTAACTGCAGAGTCAGTTTCTAATCGGCTTTAATTTGTGCCCTCCTGTTTGTTAAGCGATCTCGCAGTCCTATGGCAGTTTGAACTACATATTGGCCTGCATATGTTTGACCTACAATTCCTGTGTAAATAATTATCTTGATTTTAGATGAGCTGAAGAAGGTTGACGCTTATATTCAACTATATATAATTGAAATAAATTAATAAAACCGGAAATTTATATATAAATATATATAAAACATATTCGGTATATATATAATCGAAAATATATATAATTGAATTAAATTAATAAAACCGGAAATTTATATTATATATAATCGGATATATATAGAATAGTTGCTAGGTCACACAAGGTGACTTTCGTACTGAAAAATAGCTACAGAATCCCTCCTTTATGACTTCCATCAGTGCTGATGATGATCCTTTTATAAATGTTTTCATTTATTTTGTCAATTTTGTACGATCACACCGAGTGATTTAGCAACAGAAATCAGTTATACCTTGTCATACCTTCATTACTTCCAACTCCATAGAGTCATATAACTTTACCGAGTCATACGCCAAAGGATATCGCATTATGATCCATATTTCCCGTACAATTTTCATTAGACAGTTGAATTTAAATATATTCTTGGTTTAAAGATAAAAGTTATTTTAATGTTTTGAGTAAGCCGTAAGCCGAAGCGTGCAAAATTAAAAGGAAATTCATATCTTGCTGATTGTCAAAACTACTTAACATTATAAATGTTAAGTAAATAAATGATGTATCTTATCTCTATTAACAACGAACAATATTTGTTGATAATCTGACA
Source organism: Pomphorhynchus laevis (assembly GCA_012934845.2). Taxonomy (NCBI): domain Eukaryota; kingdom Metazoa; phylum Acanthocephala; class Palaeacanthocephala; order Echinorhynchida; family Pomphorhynchidae; genus Pomphorhynchus; species Pomphorhynchus laevis. The sequence goes on along the minus strand of WNNJ02000842.1, from coordinate 115,859 downwards.
TTGTATGTGCTTTTTAAAGACAAAAATTGCATTTAAACGATATTCTTAAAAAGATTACACCTGATCAACCAATACGTTTTAATAACGTCGACATATTTAGCGAATTTGAACTCTTTGATATATCAATGTAATAAATAAATGCTGCTTATATTGCAGTGATGTCTATTTAATGGATTTTATATCGGTTGTAAATGTTTATTGCTGACGTTTTCTCTTTTGGTGGCATACTTCATACAGGCATTTTCGGGTGGTTTGGTATCACCCACAACATTGACAGCACAAAATAGTTGTATCATTCTATATAGCATTATCATAAAGTAAATGTTGTTTTTTGCTTCTTTAATATTTTGCGTTTTTTGCAATATCCTTTTTTTAATACTTGTTATATATAATGTATTCTTCCTGCGATATTTAGACGTAAGAAGAAATGCATCCGTTTTCAGACTTCGGACGATGGCTGCAGTGTTAAATCGGAGTTGGCTATATCTACCGCCGATCTTACCAGTCATAGTATTGAGGATAATAGCGAGGAAATAGGAATCGTTGTTGTTGATGATGATTTTGTACAGGATACAAATCAGCAGATTTAATGTAAATTCGAAATCCGTTGAGAAACGCTCAGGTGCAGTGTTATGTGGTTACTCCTTATCGTGTTTAACCACTACAGCAGTACCGATCACTTATCCACCAGATGGTTATTTTCATTCCGTGCACATTGCCTATCTTTGTCTATTATGTTTATATTGTCTTTATATTCTTTCCCTGTATATTATAATAATTTACTGTTCGCTACCTTGTTTTCTATATCTTGTGATTTTTGATTATCCGTATTTTACTAACTTATCATCAAAGCATCGTCTTCACCATAGTAGCCCTTACGAAATATCACGGCAGTAGCATTATTCCATTTTATTCTAATACTACCTTTGCTCAACAACTGACTCTTTCTGAACGTAAAGATACGTTTTGATGTCATGTTTAGTTCATAAAATATTGTGCATATTCATTCTGGGACCTGGCTCGGCATGATCACTAATCCAATTAATCGATTATATGTGCAACAAATAACATCATACCAAATTTCTCAGCAAAGGGAATGAACAAACCGCAGTCGTATTTCTAAATCTATTAAAGCTTGCACTTTGTCAATTTGTTCTGATAATGCCAAAAGTTGCAATCAATATCATTTTCCACTGTAATAATACAAATAATTATCCTAAACGGGTGGATAAAAGGTGGTAGTATACGTTGTTCAAAATCCTAAGCAATAATCCATTCGAGGTCGTTAATAATTATCTTAAAAACTGCGTGTAACAATATCTATTAACAACATCAATGACGATCTATTTGATATTCTATTACACTGCATAATGAAATTCTTTATACACATGGGACCTCACCAAATTCCCAATTCATCCTCATATGTAAATGAGAACAGTAACATCGGATCCTGTACAGTAACAGTCGCAATTGAGACCTCATCCAGCTCTTTCTGCAATAGATTCCACATGCAAATCGAGACATTTTTGTATTTGTTTATTTTTAACATGTTTATATTGAGTCATGTTTCCTTCCCCATATTATATACTATATAAACAACATTTTTAAAATATTTGTTGTTTTTGAACACTTTATCATTCAAATAGTGATACAAAGTTATAGTCATCACCCATATTGATACGAATTTATACTTGTATTGTTATTTCTTAAAAGGCATCAAATTATTATTGTTGTTTTGATTACGACTTATTTTGCTAGATTGTGACACAACATATTTAGGCCAAACAAAAAAACGCCTACAAATAAGAGTAAATGAGCACAAGTTGTCATTACGTAGATGTGGCACACCTTCAGCTATATCAAATCTTTTAGTTTTGTTCATTACCATTAAATTGACTTTGATAATGTTTCAATTCTTGAGTATGATGATATATGATACTGTAGACACATACTAAAGGCTACTATACACATCAATTAGTTAGGAGTTATACGATTACACAGCTTTTAATTGTATACTGCACACTTTTCCACGAGCGTATTTTTGATTTACTCTAAATAATAGCATTTATAAATCCTGTTCAAGTTTGCTTTCTAATGACAATAAATATGTATTAAATTTGTAAATCTGTATTAAATTTGTTCACTAACACAACCATTTTAATGAGCATAATATCAAAATAAATTTCAATAATTATTACAACTTTCAACAAAAATTTTACTGAACTTCCGGTAAATATAAAATCACTAAACCAAGCATAATTTGCAATGCAAATGCAAATGTTTATGCTCCAAATATATTAAATGTTATCAAACTTAGTAACATAAACACAATTTTTTACTTAAATTAATTATTTAAGTAATTATTTAACACATTTAATTACTCAAAAAATTAATTTTTATTTTAAATTTTAATTTGAAATTTTAACTTGACATAAATAAAAGTTGTATAAAATCTTTTATAACTTTTTATTATTTATCTTTATTTTTATTTATATATAGTATAAAATACGTATACTCAGTTATCTGATTAATTTAATTATTCACATGGTTGTGATCTGGCAGATCTGGAAGAATCACATTGACATTCTTACTTAAATAATCAGTCTTTTTAAGTACAAGCATCAAATTTATAGGTTTATTTAACGTATTGTTCTGGTTGAATAGAATAAATATCGCTATATTTGTACAAAACATTATACGTAAATATACTACCATAAAATTGACTTTGTTTTAGTTTTTAGTATGATGAAATGTGATGCTGTAGACTCGCGAATGGTAAAACCGATTATATACTAAAAATGGCTGCCTATTTAGTATAGGCTAGGAAAGTGGATTCAATTTTTAAACGAATAATCGTCATTTAGCTTAATAGCTAAATAATATATACATTTATTAAACAGTCCTTCGTATTATATTTTAAGAGATAAAATATTTTTTATTTGTGGAGTAACTTGTATTTTAAGTAAAGTAAGCGGGATGAGTATGAGAGGAATGAGCTATCATATTAACATCAAGTATAAGACTATGCCGTCTAATTAAAGGTGTGAAGTGGAAGATACTCTATTATGTGATGTAAATTATCTTTAAGAAATGTATAATAATTATTTGATCATATAATAATCAAAATTATTTGATTTATCGCAGTCATTGCCTCGTTTTAACTTCCTTTAGGTATTGGTAATCAAAATGAGTGATAAGATTCGATAATATTATGAATGTTTGTAGAATTTTTTAATCTGAATTTTAATTAATGAAGCTACATTTGGCCAGTACATATTCTAAAAAACGTTTAAACGTTCTAGGTCATTAACTATTATTGAATTTTAAAATGTAAACAACTATCAATTCAACAATAATTGCTAAAAATGAATATCATTGTTATTTTTATAAAATTTTGAATAATAAAACAAAATAACAAATGCTTGCTGTGTTATTAACTGGTAATATGTTTTAATTGTTTTTCATTTTTCCATTCAACTTTAAAACCTGGGCATGTACCGAGGTCGTATCACGAATGGTTGTGGTCCAAATGCTCTGGGTGCTATCGGTCCTCTTGGTGATCTTGATCTAACGTTTACACATGAATCCACACAGCACCCTAAGCAAGCAAGTAATGATGCCACTAAAAAAGCAAGTACTCCTGATGCTATTAATAACGCATTCATAACATATTCCGTATTTTCATCAACATTTCTTGTCTCAGTTGTGTTTGGTCCAAGAACACGATATCTTTCCAATTGTGGTATTGAACTCAGCATGAGGAACAATGCAAATATAGCGGACATTACCGCTAATAAGGTACTAGCTGCAATTGCTTTCGATGTTCTCTCGCGTTGTGAACAAATAGCAACGAAACCTGTTACTAGGAATAAAATCCCTACCCAAATACCTTTACCAAGTGTAGCCCATATTGAATAATCTGAAAAGATGGTTGGTAGAAATCTCGGAACCGGGACACCTCCTATAAAATCAATATTAGGCTTGTCGGGATTGTTTCCTGCAATAGATCGTGATGATATGTCTATGCTGCTGAATATTATAGACGCAATTCCAATTAGAAATAGGGTTAAACCAAGTATACTAGCCGCTGGACTCCTTCCCCAGCGCGTATTAACTCGAGTTTGATAGTATGTGTCGTACATTATCTATAATGCTTGTTGATGATTTTATTGCTTGGCGTAAACTGCTCAATAATTGTGCACTATTTAACCTAAAATAAAATCAAACGAGTTTATAAACAATTCATACAATTCGTTTCAAAATATGTACAACTTTTACATAATTCGAAGAAGAAGGCACATTTGAAAATAAAATATTTTTTATGAATTTTAGCTTTATAATTCAATGTTTTTAATATAAATGAATTATATATTTCTTCTTTTATGTGTTTCTAATTTTAAATTTTTTCAATCACTAAATTCAGTGTTATATCCGTAACAATTAGTAATTGTAATTAGATAATTTCTTAAATGCCGTAATAACAATTAAGGGATATTTTATATTATACATGTTTATGACATTAGATATTTAAATAATATATTTTTTATTTAATATTCAAAAGTCACCTAAATATAATAAACTTGATTAGTGTATAATTCGTTATTTAGCTGGTATTTAAATTAAGATCAATTGCATTTAATATATTCAATTGAATCTATATTACTAAACATTGCGATTTAAATTGCAATACAAATCAAATTAATATCTTATCGAATAGCTTCTGAATTTTGTTAGTATCTTTCAACGATTTACACTTAATTACTTTTTATTGAATTAAAGCAATGACGTTTAACTTAGATTTAGTTAATAAATAACGTTTTCCTTATCGACAAAACACCCGTAGTCCACATTGAATAAATACAAAATACTACAAATATATCAACTATCAATGTAAAATAATTAAAATTGGACCTAATGAACATTAAACCATATTATACGGGATTGAACAAAACTTTCGCTTCTTCATTTTCAATTTTACTTACTGGATAGACATAAGAGCTATATACCGAAAGCAAATTAACAAAGTGCACAAAATATATTGTGTTGTTCGCGGCTCATTTCATTAAGCAATAAAAAATAAATGAAGATTTTCTTAATACAAAAAAGTATAATGATAGACACATCAACCAAAAGCATCAAAAATCAGACAGTAGTCAATAGAAATCAAGTAATCTTCTTCAACTTCACCTGCACATAAAAGTCTTCTAGAAAATTTTTCACGACCTCAGATCCAAGAGGATCTGAGCCCCCAACCAATCCAACACGTCGTTTTCTGACTGAACGACCCGGGGTCTTTCACCCCCGAAAAATCCAATCAGCGCGGACTACGCTGGGTAAACGAGAAACGAGGAGCTTAAGAAACCTTAACTTTGATCTGCTGGACGTCCTTTCGAAAAAAGACTAATCCCGAATAACCCAAGTGTCCCAGATGCGCACCTAGGTTCTCCCTTCCAATGACAGATGATAAGCCCGTTTCAGGGCACACCTAGTTTTATTCAGGATACGTTTGAGTCTATCCAGGTCCGCTTTCGCCGACCAGTTCACCGTAACGGTGAACCCCAGGTATTTCACTCGACTTGTGAAGGCTGGGAGAGAAGCAAATATGGAGGAGAGCGCAGAGAATGCTAATCTCTTAAGTGTCTCCTTTGTTGCAGGGGTGCCATGAAAGACGAGCACCTGCGATTTAGCAGAGTTGAAAATAAGATTGGATTTGGGTAACTGGTCTTTTAATTTTAAAAATAAACGGCTGATCTCAGAGACTACATCTTTACACCTGCAACTAGTGAACAGGCTGTAGTGACATCAGCGTACACCACTATACGTTGTTCACGTTTAAATATTTTGAAAAGGTTAATGGAAGCAGCAAGATACAAGACGGGAGAAAGTGGTGAACCTTGAGGCACAACCGTAATAGGGTAGAACAGACGCTAATCAGGGTCGTATTCATAGAATAATCGCTTGGTGTATAGCAGGATCTCCACCCTGTTCACAATTCTCGCAGACAACCCGAGGGACCTAAGAGAAAAGATCACAAGAGGAATGGGATGGGGTTAAATGCAGCAGAAAAGTCAAGGATACAGCCACAACTAGACGATGGCTATTATCACGACAAAGCTGCTCCACATCACCAACTGCTGAATAGACCGAGCCACCTTTGACGAACCTATGAAAACCTGGAGGGATCAAATTACACCTAATGAAATGGTGGTCGCGAATTTTACGCACTAGCGCTTTTCCATAAATCGATACGAAAGCATTTTGAATCGAAATGGGTCGCAGATCTTTAGGGCATGAGCAGGATTTTTCTTAGGAATAAAAACACGCTTACTAATATTGATGCCTTCTACATTGGATGGGGAGGCTATAAGCATAGTGACATCCACCTCTCTTTTCTGATCGGCTGTCAAAAGCTGACAGACTCGAGAAGAAAGTGGAGCGACGGGTTTGGAGGTGCCCGGGAGTGGACCCCAAGAGTTAAGAATATCTATAGCAGATAGATCCCTACTCCTGAAGTTACCCCGAGGCGGGATTGGTTGATGTGATTGCGTGGCTCCATAGTTGTGTAGGGCTAGTGACTCCTCTAAAACGTTTTCAAGGCCTATACTATCGATCCAACCCAATGCCCTCTCCTTCCAACAAACAAACTTCTTCTTGAATATCTTCCAAAGAGAAGACTGAGAAGGGTTAAGACGAGCAATACTCGCCCTATCCCTACTCAGCTAGAACCTGTATCTAGTGCTCTAGTATTCATTCGAGATGGTATGTCTGGCTGAGGATGAGAGATTACGGAGGTTCAGCAGTTTAGCAAGGACCTTGAGTTTTGTCGGAGTGGGACTGAAAATGCGACCTTTTTAGGTTGTCGAAAGCAACGCGGTAGCTTGCGCAGAGAGGTAGGAATTAAATTCGATTAAACTCTTATTACCAATTCGGGGGAAGCGTTGGATAGCTGCCCGGAAGAAAGCCACTCTGATCGGGTCAAAGTGGAATATTCTACGAAGCAGCGTATCCTCCTCTATCCGCCAGCGAATTAGATGATGAGAGGTGGACAGATATTGTCGCGATTGCTCCGTGCAGAAGGGTTTTAACAACCACCTCTCGTGAAGCAGTAATAAGTCGAGGAGAGAATTCGTTGATGTGCAATGAAAGGAGGGGCCGGTGGTTTGTAAATAAGATAACCGTTCATGGCTCTGCGGAGTGCTTCATTAATCAAACGACCAGTTATGTCGTTGAAGTCACCTAGTACCATGTCATAGCTGCCATCGATAATACCATCCAAGAGGTCACGGTTCTTGTGAATCTCTCCTGGACGAATGTAGATGTTGGCTAGACTGAGGCGTTAACCGTTCTTAACGAGTGAAACTATCAAACAAGATAAAGCTGGACAAGAGTAATTTAGCAAGAGGGAGGACCTTAATTAGCACTTTACTAAGGTCACGATTCCTTGAGATGACGAGGAGTGAGGTGGGGTTATGTACGGAGTATAGTGGGAACAAATTTGCTTTGGGATAAATCGAGTAATGTCCTGGGGAGACGGATAGACCGCGTCTCCTGAAGGACTATAACATCTGCGTCTCTACCAGATAAAAGTCTAAGGGCAGAAGCACCTCCCGAATTCCACTGAAGAATATTCAGTGAGAAAGGCTCAGGTTTACTCATCATTGTGTTAGACAAGTTGGACGGAGGAAGCCAACCTAGACAGAGCTAGGTGTGGGAAGGTCGCCCCTCCCGCTACTAGTCCCATCCAGGATAGGAATCCCTAGGGCAGTATCTTCATTTCCCTTTAAGGCGCCTTTCTCTTTTATCAGCTTGCTAACCTTAAGAGGTGGAACCGATCTTGCTGATCCACCCCTTTCGTTTAAGTAATAAAGCTTTATCATATTTACACATGAATTGTGACATTATGATGTAATTTATTCTTTTACTAAAAATGTGTTGTGTACAAGTAACGTCGGAGCTATCAACCGATAGCAACAATTTTGCCCGTATTCATTCTAAAATCAACGATCATCATACGGAAAAAGAAGAAATAAAGGTAAATCTAACTACGAATCATTTAAGTAACAAGGTTAGTAATTTTCCTATGGTCTCAGGTGATGAAGAGGTAGTTCCTCCATCCCTAAATTGAAGAATTTGTTGATAATAAAAGTTAAAAAACCGGATGAAAAGCACGATTTCTACAATAAATTTTTGAGATCCTTCACCAAACAGTTTCTGAACAGGGTTCTATTTAACTCTGTTAGGTTACACCCTGCAGAGGTGAAGATCTCTTTTGTCTCCAATGACCTCGCCGCAAACTACATGGAGTACTTCTCCGCCAATTTAGCTGAATATGGTGAAATCTAATCCAAGCCTATCCTGGCCTCTGAAAGTTTCAAATCTTCCCTGTTTAATGGAAGAAGATATACGCTCTTGTATAGCTAAATTCAAGGTCACTAATCTGAGGTCAATCCGGGGTAGGGACGGGTACCCTATCCCGGTTGGCTTTTGCAATGCTCCCGTAAATATTGCTGAGTCCTTGTCCAATTCTGCGTCGAATCCCTTTATGGGTTTCAATATTAAATTCACTATCACAAAGAGGGATGATCTAACCTATCCCCACTGCAGCCGATGTCACAAATGGGGACACTAGGCCTCCAGCTGCATTAGGACTCCATAGTGTAGGGTCTGTAGCTCTGTCAGCTGTCCTTCTCTCGCAACTACCGATCGCTGCGAGCCCCATTTCCTTCCTGCTCGAATTGCGGATAATGCCATCCTGCTTGGAGCAAAAAGTGCTCTAACTACGGACTATCTACATAAAGACTAAAATGCTTTTCCGCAAATGGAGGAGTTAGTACGCTCTATCCCAACTGTTATCGGGACCAATAATGTGCTTCCTGTTTCCTCGGTTTTGGAGTCGAAAAAGAGGGGGCTTCGGCTATGCCGTCCCCCCGCTCAAGATTGGAAAGTTAATCAGAAAGAAGACTAATAGGGAAAATGAAGATACGGCCCAGGGGCAGGTACCTTCTCTGGAGGGGGCTAGTGGCGGGAAGGGCAACCTTCCTGCACCTAGCTTTGTCTAGGTAGGCAATCCCCCATCCAACTAATCCATCACAATGCAGAGTACTCGTGAGCCTTTTTCACTAAATATCCTTCAGTGGAATTCGGGAGGTGCTTCCGCCCTTAGACTTTTATCAGGTAGAGATGCCGATGATATAGTCCTTCAGGAGACGTGGTCTATCCGTCGCCCCCAGGACATTACTCGATTTACTCCAGAGCATATTTTTCCCACTATACTCCGTACATAACCCCACCTCACTTCTCTTCATCTCAAGGACTCTTGACCTAGTTAAGTGCTCCTTAAGGTCCTCCCTCTTGCTAAACTACTCATGTCCAGCCCTGTCTTGTTGGGTAATTTCACTCAGTAAGAACGGTAAACGGATCAGTCTAGCCAATGTCTACATACGTCCAGGAGAGATTCATAAGAACCGTGACCTCCTGGATAGTATTATTGACAGCGGCTATGACCTGATACTTGAAGACTTCAATGACAGAACTGGTCGTTGGATCAACGCAGCACTTTGCAGAGCTAGGAAAGGTCATCTAATTCACAAACAACCGTCATTCGCCTTTCATTGCACATCAACAAATTCAATCCTCGACATTATAATGCTTCACTCGAAGTGGTTGCTTAAACCCCTCTGTACGGAGCAGTCGCGCCAACAACTGTCCACCTCTCATGACCTAATTCGTTGGAGAATTGAGGAAGATACGTTGCTTCGAAGGAGGTTTCACTTTGATCCGATCAGAGTTGCCTTATTCCAGGGCGCTATCCGACACTTTCCCAGAATAGGAAATGAGAGTCTTACCGAATTTAACACCTACTTCTTTTCGCAAGCTACCACGATTTAATCCCACTCCGACGAAACTCAAGGTCCTAGCAAAATTGCTGAACATTCCTAATCTCTCTACTTCCACCAAACAGGCCCGCTCGAATGAATACTGGAGCACTAGATACAGGTTCTAGCTGAGTAGGGATAGGGCGAGTATTGCTCGTCTTAACCCTTCTCAGTCTTCTCTTTGGAAGATATTCAAGAAGAAGTTTGTTTGTTGGAAGGAGAGGGCATTGGGTTGGATCGATAGTATAGGCCTTGAAAACGTTTTAGAGGAGTCACTAGCCCTACACAACTATGGAGCCACGCAATCACATCAACCAATCCCGCCTCGGGGTAACTTCAGGAGTAGGGATCTATCTGCTATAGATATTCTTAACTCTTGGGGCCACTTCCGGCACCTCCAAATCCGTCGCTCCACTTTCTTCTCGAGTCTGTCAGCTTTTGACAGCCGATCTGAGAAGAGAGGTGGATGTCACTATGCTTCTAGCCTCCCCATCCGATGTAGCAGTCATCAATATTAGTAAGCGTGTTTTTATTCCTAAGATAAAATCCTGCTCATGCCCTAAAGATCTGCGACCCATTTCGATTCAAAATGCTTTCGTATCGATTTATGGAAAAGCGCTAGTGCGTAAAATTCGCGACCACCATTTCATTAGGTGTAATTTGACCCCTCCAGGTTTTCATAGGTTCGTCAAAGGTGGCTCGGTCTATTCAGCAGTTGGTGAGGTGGATCAGTTTTGTCGTGATAATAGCCATCGTTAGTTGTGGCTGTTTTCCTTGACTTTTCTGCTGCATTTAACCGCATCTCCATTCCTTTTGTGATCTTTTCTCTTAGGTCCCTCGGGTTGTCTGCGAGAATTGTGAACAGGGTGGAGATCCTGCTATACACCAAGCGATTATTCTATGAATACGACCCTGATTAGCGTCTGTTCTACCCTATTACGGGTGTGCCTCAAGGTTCACCACTTTCTCCCGTCTTGTATCTTGCTGCTTCCATTAACCTTTTCAAAATATTTAAACGTGAACAACGTATAGTGGTGTACGCTGATGTCACTACAGCCTGTTCACTAGTTGCAGGTGTAAAGATGTAGTCTCTGAGATCAGCCGTTTCTTTTTAAGATTAAAAGACCAGTTACCCAAATCTAATCTTATTTTCAACTCTGCTAAATCGCAGGTGCTTGTCTTTCATAGCACCCCTGCAACAAAGGAGACACTTAAGAGATTAGCATTCTCTGCGCTCTCCTCCATATTTGCTTCTCTCCCAGCCTTCACAAGTCGAGTGAAATACCTGGGGTTCACCGTTACGGTGAACTGGTCGGCGAAAGCGGACCTGGATAGACTCAAACGTATCCTGAATAAAACTAGGTGTGCCCTGAAACGGGCCTATCATCTGTCATTGGAAGAGAAAACCTAGGTGCGCATCTGGGGCACTTGTGTTTTCTCGGGATTAGTCTTTTTTCGAAAGGACGTCCCCCTACGCAAAAAAAGCTTAGGTTTCTTAAGCTTATTGTCTCTCGTTTACCCAGCATAGTCTGGCTCGATTATTCTTCGGGGGAGGGGAGGTGAAAGACCTTAGCTGGTTTAGTCGGGGGCGGCGTGTTGGATAGGCTGGTGCTCTCAGATACCCTGGACTTTATGTTGTCCGAGAAAACGTTATCTTAGTAAAAATAATGGAAAATCAAATATTTGTAATTTCTTCTGTTTTATAATTTTAATGTTTTTGTATTTATTTTAAATTCATTTTGTTCGAAGTGTCAATTGTGTGACTTCCACAAGAGACACCCAACAGAGATGTCTATCCAGTATCAGCTTTGTGTGTCAGCAAATATATAGTGTCAGCAACAAAACATTCGTATGACCATACAGCATGCAAATCATTTCATTTTTTTATAATTTTATTTCATTATTTTTTTGATAAGTCAACAGTAGTTGATGAAATGTAAATTAATAATTTTTTAAATTTGATCGTTCTATTAATATCTGTAAAAGTAACAAAAAAAATTTGCTTTAAGAAATAAATTTTTAAATTTTAACTCTATAACTAATTAAACGTTTGTTTAATTTACAAATTAAACATTTTTTAAAAATTAAATTGATTCAAATTCGTTGTGCAGACTATGATTCATGGTAATGATTCATTAAAATCGCAAAGCATACAACAGCGATATTTATAAATCGTTTGAATATTTTCAAACAATTTAAATTTAATCTATAATTTTTTTATTTTTATTTGTAAATTTTAATATCTAATCTAAAAATTTATAATCTAGAAATAAACTCACTATCATCTAAAGCAATTTTTTGATTTTATCTGCTTAATGGATGCTTTAAATAGTACAATCAATTAGTTAGTATATATGTATACCACAAAAATGCATTTTAGCCACTAGGTAAATCATTAAAAGTATCAACCAATACATCAATTTTGTAATCTTGCCTAATTAAAAATTTGTCAAGTAGATGCCATAGTACTCAATGGTAACAACATGTCGCTCTACTGCAATTAACTAAAGTTGATGACAAGTCTAGCTCTAGCGCGAGGAAATTGTTGAAAAGATTTATGATAATTGTATAACAACAAATTTTCTGCTAAATATTTTAAAATATCTTAAAATTCGATATCATTCGAATTTTGAGTGAATAAAATGCCAACACTTATACTATCTCATAGTAATAAAATTATTTTATTGATATTGAGATTAAAAATTTAGCAATACTCTTTGTATCATGAATATTTTGTACACGGAAGAATCTGTGACCACTAAAATGCTAATTTTCCATTATAACCGTTAGATATTTTAACATCTTGAAATAAATTTAAAACATGGGTGTATATTTGTCCTACTGAGATTATCTACATATATTTATTAAAGCCAAGACTCGCATATATCATATGAATACAGGAAAATCAAATTTATACCAATAAAATACCACAAATACTGTATATAAAATATACAGTATTCTTGAGTTAAATTTTATTAATATTAATAAATTGAAAGCGGCGATACCTTAGGAGGATATGATCGTTGTCTTTTTTGTAAATGCTGTTGTCTTTAACTTTATATAAACAATGAATCATTTTGGTAAATGCTGTAGAAAAATAATAAAATGGTAATAGTTTGTAATAGTTAATGTAATTGAGACGGAAAAGTTATCTCTGAATAATAAAAATTCACTGCGTAAAGTAGTTGCTACTTAAACGAAAAAACGGTAGTAAAATTAACAACTTCCTACTATATACGCTAACATTTGTTTTTTTTTGTGATAACCTTAATGCTTAATTTGTTTTGACTCTTTGTAATGTAAATTGAAAAAGTCTATAACATTATTTGAATCATCCTGCCAAATTAACATCATCGCCATTGTTATCGTTTATTGTTAATGGTGTACTAATTCTAACAAGCACGGACAATTTATTAATGGTCCGCGTTTGAATTCAATTTTTGTTGATAAATAACATTATTTATTTTACTTTTATATCACATTAAAGAAACATCGTTTTTAGGTAATAAATTAAAATCAATAGATACAACGATTTTAAAACGTGCAAATGTACATCATAAAATTAAAATAATAATTTTGTTGATATTTAACATTTGGATGACCACAATACATATAATCGACTATATGACCGATATTCTTCATAATTAAGCTCTTTCGTTTGCTAATGTATGCAAGAATGAACCTTGAATTTAAGGAATATAAGGAAATATAACCATGTATAATTGCTCTAAAATTAAATGTATGTATCCAAAGAAAAAAACTATTCAATTTAATAACAAAATACAAGAAATCTAGTCACTCAATATTTCGATAGCAACAATCACTTTCTTCAAAATAACAAATATTTAGTTTTAATATAACATTTTAACAAATGTATACACATTCGTATAGTTTCCTTTGAATACATTTGCTTTTCTTTACAAATAACAAATGTTTAATTTTAATATAGCATTTTAATAAACGCATATACATTTGTATATTTTTATAGGATTCATTTGCTTTTCTTCACAATAGAAAATGTATAATTTTAATATAACATTTTTATAAACGTATACACATTTGTGTAATTTTCTTTTGGATTCATTTGCTTTTCTTTACAACAGAAAATATATTATTTTAATACAACATGTTAATAAACGTATACACATTTGTATATTTTTATTTTGGATATCTGTAGCAGTAACTGACAAATCCACTAAAGTTTGATTTTTGAGTTTAAAAATGTAAGAAATCATATACTTTTAAATAGCTTCCAGGTATGTATCTGGTATGTATTTTGAACAGCTTCTAGTATGTACTACTTTAATTCTTAAAATTTGGTTTTTAAATATCACGAAGTTAGATAGTCGCCAGTAACCAATCTTTTAATCCGCTCCGTCATTTATGCCTTCTTGATTCAAGCTATGAATTACTCATTACTGAGATTTATCATTTTCAATAGTAATATTTATATGCTATTTATCATCAATGTTTAGCACCCGGAATTTATGTTTTAAGATTATACTACTGATTTACTAAAATAACACGTATTATTTTAAAATACCTCACAAACAAGATGCTATTACATTCGACAGGCTACTTTACAGTTTCCATTCACCGAAATATACCATCCGAAATTTTAACAAGCTTATACAAATTCAATTAACGTATCATTAACATAATTTGAATATTTAAAAATATCTATTATTTTTAATATTTTCGCTATTTATAATTTTAGTTTGAATAATTAAGAAAAACAATCGTTTTTCTTTTACCGGCAAGTGAAGTGGCAACAATAGCTGCAAGATTATCGTAATTTCTTTGTTTTTTTTGTATATAACAAATACGAATCTTCTTGATTCGCTTAGACTGAAACCAATTATAAATTTTTATTTTAAAGCAGATAAGTATCTCCATTGTTGATCACTAATCATTAATGATTAACTCTTATGAATATTTAAGGATTAATTGGTATAACGAGTTGTTTTCATTGAACTATGTACACGAAAGTTCATAGCTATTAACTCAATTTTAATTTATAAATAAAAAATTCGTTTTTAATTCATCAACGAATCCATCTTCAAAATAGAACTTTATGAAGAAACAATTTATCACAATTTATGATCATTTGGACATATAAACTGCATCATAAAGCTTGTACATAGTTTTAAGAAGTATCAAATAGTGGGATTTAATCATATTTATTTTAAGTCTTGATTTTTGTAATTAAGAATATTTTCTATGATTATTCAAAGAAGAGCATTCAAGTAAGAGAGTTTTGTAGACACAATTAACTACCTCAATAGACACTAAAATTTAAAGATCAAATCAGCTAGCTGAGTCTACGTATTGTTATATAATTATAAAATAAACAAAACATAATAATGCTAAATCAAAATTTAATAATTAAATAATAAAATTAATAATTGTTTTAAGATTTTTTATAATTTAAATCAAGTTAAAATAAAAAATTGAAATTTTAAATAAAAGTCATTTTTATGAATTGACTAATAAATAACAGACGTTGTATCAGAATAAGGATCAGAATAAGGATCAATATAAAATGTGTATTTTTGATATTAATTTTTATTTATTTTCCTATACCAGTAAAGTTAAAGAGTATGAAATTAAAGATAATGATTTTGTGTTAGATCTAGCATTACAGGATGCGATGTATTTAAGTGTTTCTAGTTTAGCTATGATGTTAGAATATTAATTGTAGATACATCAGTTCATTTCAAAAACGTTTTAAACATATTACTGCTTGCTACATTGATCATATTATTTATTGGTTAAATATTGAAACTATGGTACAATAGCTTTTTAAAGTAAATAAACTTCTGAATTCATAGTTTCACTACTGACTTCGACCCAATGATGGTTCAACAGTAATCAGTATTCTTAATCTTGACTTTGCTGTTTTATACTTATAAATTGAATTGCTAGATGTATAAAGCCGTGAAGAGTTACTACTTCCAAATTTTACTACCCAAATATCAATACTTCCAAATAAATGGCAAGTAACATATTATGGCTGCTGTCCAGAAAAGGAAAAGTGTTCCTACTTTTGTTGGATCTCACACGTTGTACAAGAAGTTAATGTTAAAATTTAAAAAGTCGATAATGAACAAGTAAAATTATATATCCTGAATGTCGTACAAGAATGCAATGTTAGAGTTCGTTTCTATAGAACTCGACAATGAAAAAGTAAAATCGTATATTCCTGAACATTTGAGTGCAAATACTTTTATATAACCACAATCCAAATTTGTATCCTTAATCTTAAAATACTTTCTTGAACATCAAAGAAGAATGGTTTATAAGACAGGATGGTGTCAATTGTCTCCTGTATAAAAGCTTTAAAGACATGCTCAATATAGAGATGATGGGGAATTTAAAGTGATAAAAGATTTTCGGATTTTAATCGTCTTCGTGTTTTTTTTGATTGCACATTAAAATCTTTCTCTTCTAACTTTTATCATATATGAATTTATATATATTATTATAGGAACGAAGAAGAAAATATCCTTTATTTGATTAAAATTCTATATTTCGATAGCTCCTGCTATTATCATCAGGATTACAAAAAAAATGTTTTACAATTTCCCCCCCGTGTTTCTAACACGGGGGGAATAAGACAGGTTGTTATTATAACAACAATAAGATAGGTTGTTATTATATCTATTATAAGACAGGTTGGAAACACGGGGGGGGAAATGTGAAACGTTTTTTTTGTAATCCTGATGATGATAGCAGGAGCTATCGAAACATAGAATTTTAATCAAATAAAGGATATTGTCTTCTTCGTTCCTATAATAATATATATTTGAAATGGAAGAAGATTGTGGATTTAGTATTTATTATGAATTTATATATAAATTCTAAATATATTTTAAATTCTACTATTCTATGTATACATATATACATGGTATTGTTAATGGCAAATTCTTTCCTTTGGTCTTTATTTTTTCTTTTCAAAAGAAGAATTCGAGCTTCTATGTGTTTAAAAAGCTGATTAAAAATAACAATATAAATGTATCCTTCTAAAGTACAAACAATTTTGAAATTCCAGCCTTTAATTCCTACATCTCTTATTGATAAAGGCTGGATGATCATAAAACAAAATATTCCACGAGTTTATTCAGGAATCAAAGAGCATTTAAATTATGTGAGCAAGACGTGGCCTGTGCCATCTAATTCTATTTTTAGTAGAGATGTCTGGTCATACAATACCAACCTCAATGATAGAACCACTAATGTATGTGAGGGTTTTCGTGTAAAATTAAATAGATCCTTGAATAAGTATAATCCTTCTTTTTAGAAATTGTGAATAGAATAAAAAATCAAAGATCATTGTGATTCAGAATTATCTTGTATACTGGCTGGCAAAATCGAATAACAACATTGTAGTATTGCTTTAAAACTTCGACAATGTATCGATTTGTTTATATGAACTTATGCATGCTTTGAGAAATGCAATAAAGCTCCAGATCATATTTTTATAATATACCTTTTTATTTTCTTTATTTTTCTATATTTAACTTTTATTTTTTTCTTACTTTTAGGTTTTCCAGTTTTTATTTTGCTTTTTCATCTTTACACATCATTTTTATCTTTGTATATTTATGAAGATATATTTTTATCTTTACCTTTTATATTTTTGTTTTTATAATTTTTTACTTTCTTATTTTTAGATTTTTTATATTTTTATAATGTTTTGGTAGTAGTAAAATTTGAAGTGGAATTTGGAAATAGTGGCAATAATCGTATAAAGTATATACGCAACAATAAAGTTTAGTGGCACAAACATTTAAGAATTTGTAATTTGATTTTCTGATATTCAAAAATTTACTTATTATTTCTCAATTTATTTTAGACTTCATTAATTACACATTTTCACCCAACAAATAATACAGAATTGAACTTTAAGCTATGAAGTTTTGTTCGTTATCATTGCAGCATCGCTATACTTCATTTTTAAGATGACTTCAAGCAGCTTGTATATGATCCAAACAAGTTTGTTTGTGAGCTTTGATAATGGCTGTATTTTGGATATCCGAAATTTTTTAATAAGTCTTCTTAAGTAGGATAATCATCATCCGTATAAATATAAATATATCGTGATTTTACGCTTCTACAACATTAACGTCCATATTTTTTCCGTATTTGTAGATAAATTGTGATTTTATAATTTTATTTATTCTTAGTCTTATAGTTATTTTTTATTTCTAAAAATTTGTGTACACAATATTCATTAATTTTTTACAAATAAATTTTTGCGATAAATTCATATAACTGCATTGATTTTCTCTTTTGCACAAACATTACACCAATCTTATCCTTATAATAGCCAATTTACATTTGCGTCAAAGTTGGTGTCTGAATTTTAATTACAGAATTGTAAATTCAGGGATAATATGTTTAATACACTTTTTCTAAACATTTTGCATTAACACTTTAGCTATGTTGGGTCGAGGAATATGAGCCAAAACCTGATAGCATAGCAGCTCCTCGTGATGACCTCTAATCCTTATTCTAATACAATGCCTGCTATTTATTAATCAATTCACAAAAATTAATTTTTATTTTAAATTTCAATTTATTATTTTAACTTGACATAAATTATGAAAAATCTTATAACAATTATTTATTTAATTAAAGCGGTGATTGTGGGAGAACATTATGGAAATGAGAAGTATTTTTATTGAATAAAAATTGTTGAGCTTTCGACCACCAAGGCGATTGTCATACCAAAAATTTACAAAAATATTACGTATATAACACAGAATTGATCTGGAAGAAGTCAATGTTTAAAAAATTAGATACGAAACAGAATTGGGACTATGTAATGTTATCCACCAAATTCTTCGTTGTCGGCAATTTTAAGGTCCAATTTAATCTGTTGCCAGTCATTGTTGGGCATGTTGTGTTTATTAATATTGCCTCTTTAACTAATCTTCGATTTAAGTCATTCTCGGCTGTTAATTTCATTGTTCCTTCGAAGTCTACAGCATGTCCGATATTGTATACATGGTTTGTGATTGCCAAAGACGTGCCCTCTCGTCTGAGTGCATATTTGTATTGGTACAATCGTTGTTTCAGCTTTTGGCACGTCTGTCCTACATGGCAAGCATCACAATCGAAACAAGGAATCTTGTATACAGTACTAAGGGATTAATATTGGTTTCTGATTTTAAAAATTCCCGTCAGTGAACTGGCTTTTTTTGGTACACATGCACATTTTGCAGTCCTAAGTTCTTAAGATTCCTGTGTAAACGGTTATTGCAACTTTCATTAATATGGGAGGAGCGAACATATGTTGATTGTCGGCATTCTGGTTTTTGAATTTTTGTTCCTTGGTTAGAGAGTAGGCGAAACCAAGTGTCACGAGATTTGTTTTTGGCTAATTTAATTGCCCACAGCGGATATCCAACCTTCTTTAGTGTTTTCTCTACTTGGTCATGTTCCATTTCCATTAATCGCTTTGAGGAACAAATAAGAGCAGGACGAAGAAATAATGCTACTGCGGTGGAAATCTTGTACCGATTCGCAGTATGCATGTGCCATGGAGGAGGAAACCAAGAGAGGTGGGGTTTTCGAAACAATGACGTTTCTATACTCTGTTCTTTTTTCCTAACCAACACATCCAGAAAAGGTATTGAACGATTAGTGCTTTCCAAACTCACGTCGTCCACGTATCTCTACCAATGTTTTAAATTCGGTAAGACTGTATATATATCACTTTCCCAATAACTCATATGGATATTTGCAAGAAATGGTCCCAAAGGAGAGCCCATAGCAACTCTGTCGATCTTATCATATATGTTATTGTTAAACCAGAATGCATTTTTACATGTACACCATTGTAATAGTGACGTCCAATGTTCTATTGACAATTTTGGAACTTCACAATTCCTTGCAGGTATTTCACTGGCTAGTTTGATGGCAGGTTCGAGAGGTATATTCGTAAATAAAGCTTTAACATCCGCTGTGACGAGCCAATCATTAGGTTTGCAATATGCACGAACTTTCTTGGCGAACTATGGACCATCTCTAACATATGAGAAGGACTTTAGACAGTATTTCGTAAGTAATTTATTTATTTGCTTTGCAAGTTTGTGACTAAACGATCTATAGCTAGCAATAATTGGACGCATCTGCAATTGTGGCTTGTGTATCTTTGGTAGTAGATAAAGAAAACTGGCTTCAGATCGTTTTGATAACACTTTATTTTGCCAATTGTTTTCAATTAGTTTTTTAGTACATAGTCGTTTTATCTCAAGGTTGAACTGTTTTTCTCTGCTATGAGTAGGATCTTTATTGAGAAGTTTGAATTTTCCATTGTTAAGTAATTCCAAGCCGAAGTTAATATAAGTAGATTTGTTTAGCACCACTAATGAGCGACCTTTATCGGCTCTACATATATCAATGGTCTTGTCATTTTTCAAGTTAGTTAATGCAACCGATTCCTCTTTTGTCATGTTATGTTCTTGTTTTCTTAGTGTAAGTATTGATTTATCGTCATATTCAGTTACTGCGAAATTAGCAATGGTAGGAAGCTTAGTCAACATTATTTCTGCGTCACATCGTATTTCGATGGGTTGGATTTTAGGAGTCGGACAAAAATCAGAACCAAATTGGAGTATTTTAAGTTCTATATCGGTCAGTTTTCGGTTGGATAAATTATGTATCTGGGTTGTAAGCGAATTAACGTTATCCGTGGGGTATTGTTGTGAGGGTGATTTGACTTTAGCTTGTAGGGAATAAAGTTTTTTTATTATGTATTGCAGTTGTTGGTTCAATTTGCTTACGCTCAGCGAAGTTAAGAAAATCCTGAATAGTCTTCAAGTCAGAGTGACTGAAACAAGTAAGATTTTGACATCGTTCTAAGAATTGTGATTTTAGTAGTGAGATCTGAGTTCTATTTTGACTGATTTCAAATTTTATCAAGCGTCTGCAAAAAGAGCATTATAGAGGGGAACCCTCAAATCCTTCAATTTCCGATTTTTTAATGGCACAAGTAGCTAGCTATAGATCGTTTAGTCACAAACTTGCAAAGCAAATAAATATAAATTACCTACGAAATACTGTGTAAAGTCCTTGTCATGTGTTAGAACCTACTGATTGGCTCGTCACAGCGGATATTAAAGCTTTATTTACGAATATACCTCTCGAACCTGCCATCAAACTAGCCAGTGAAATACTTGCAAGGAATTGTAAAGTTCCAAAATTGTCAATAGAACATTAGACGTCACTATTACAATGGTGTACATGTAAAAAATGCATTCTGGTTTAACAACAAAATATATGAACAGATCGACGGAGTTGCTATGGGCTCTCCTTTGGGACCAGTTATTGCAAATATCTATATGAGTTATTGGAAAAGTGATATATTCACAGTCTTACCGAATTTAAAACATTGGTGGAGATACGTGGACGTCGTCTTCATGATTTTATCAGATCTACAAATAAAAAACTACTAACGGATACATTTAACTCAAAAGACCCTTCAATTCAATGGGACGTCAGTTTGGAAAGCACTAATCGTTCAATACCTTTTTTGAATGTGTTGGTTAGGAAAAAAGAACAGAGTATAGAAACGTCATTGTTTCGAAAACCGCACCTCTCTTGGTTTCCTCCTCCATGGCACATGCATACTGAGAGTCGGTACAAGATTTCCACCGCAGTAGCATTATTTCTTCGTCCTGCTCTTATTTGTTCCTCAAAGCGATTAATGGAAATGGAACATAACCAAGTAGAGAAAACACTAAAGAAGGGTGGATATCCGCCGTGGACAATTAAATTAGCCAAAAACAAATCACGTGACACTTGGTTTCGCCTACTCTCTAACCAAGGCACAAAAATTTAAAAAACCAGAAAGCCGACAATCAACATATGTTCGCTCCTCCCATATTAATAAAAGTTGCAATAACCGTTTACACAGGCATCTTAAGAACTTAGGACTGCAAAATGTGCATGTGTACCAAAAAAAGCCAGTTCACTGACGGGATTATTTAAAATCAGAAACCAATATTAATCCCTTGGTACCGTATACAAGATTCCTTGTTTCGATTGTGATGCTTGCCATGTAGGACAGACGTGCCAAAAGCTGAAACAACGATTGTACTAACACAAATATGCACTCAGACGAGAGGGCATATCTTTGGCAATTACAAACCATGTATACAATAGCGGACATGCTGTACACTTCGAAGGAACAATGAAATTAACAGCCGAGAATGACTTAAATCGAAGATTAGTTAAAGAGGCAATATTAATAAACACAACATGCCCAACAATGACTGGCAACAGATTAAATTGGACCTTAAAATTGCCGACAACGAAGAATTTGGTGGATAACATTACAAAGTCCCAATTCTGTTTCGTATCTAATTTTTTAAACATTGACTTCTTCCAGATCAATTCTGTGTTATATACGTAATATTTTTGTAAATTTTTAATATGACAATCGCCTTGGTGGTCGAAAGCTCAACAATTTTTATTCAATAAAAATACTTCTCATTTTCATAATGTTCTCCCACAATCACCGCTTTAATCTAAAAAAGACACGAATGCAATGTTCACAAAATTTATTTTATTATTTAATTATTACATTTCGATGTAGAATTATTATAATTTTGGAATTATATCAAATACGTAGACTCAATTAGCTGATGTGGTTGGCTGTGACTTTAAAAGCGTGTCATAAAAATTCTAACCGTAGTGATAATAATTCTATGTCATATTCATATGTTTGTTGATAAAGAATTCAAAAATACATCTTTAAATATCCTTACTATAAATAGCAATAACTACATGTATATGCATTATTTTATTTATGGAGCAAATACGTATTTCCTTGTAAACCTTATATATATTAAAATGATTAATACCATATAATCAAAGCCATATTTAAGAAAATAAAACAAGTTCAAAATTACGTTCAAGACTGTAAATCATCTTTAAAATTATTTAAAAATTCTATCGAAATTCCCATTCTCACAAATTAATGGGATAAAGCTGTAACGAGAACGAATATCGCAAGTATATCGAATTTCATAATTCGTTGAATATTAATTCATTATTAGCAAGATAAGCATAATCCACAGGATCGTTAACTTCCAAAAAATCCACATTGATCCAGAATTTTACAAATAGAATCTCTAAAATCTTAAAAGAAGGCCAAACAAAATTGAATAACTTTCATTAAAAATTTGAAAATAATTATTTAAATAGACAATGAAGTTTAATAAAGATTTAAGAAGACAAGTTATTGTCATGTAGATTTTCACGAAAGCAGTATCTATCATATGCTTAATTATAAGCGTAATTGTTCAAAACATTTCCATTATTGCTCTCAACATCACGATTACATTTGTACAGTTTCTCAATGAAAATCTTTACTTTTGGCATTAATCTCGTAGCCCTTTCATTTAAAGTATCAGCATTTCTACATATCATCACATTTATAGTCGAAAATATAATGAATTTACAGTCGAAAATGTACTGAACTTATAGTGGAAAATATATTGAACTTATAGTATAAACTGTACTGAACTTTTAGTCGAAAATATGTTGAACTTGGGGCATAAACTGTACTGAACTTAAAGTCGAAAATGTACTGAACTTGAAGTATAACCTGTACTGAACTTATAGTCGAAACGTTACTGAAACATTTACATCTAGTTCGTATACTAATGAATATGGTTTGTCATTCTAAAGGAAAAATTGTATCCTACATTACAAAATTTGAAAGCCTGGAGCATACAAGATGTACGCCCGATAACTAATCTTAGTATGTGTTTGTTAAAATAGGAGATCATTTCTAATTCTTTCTATTATATGTCCGCTTGTAAATTTTTGTTTCGTAAAATGTAAGTATACGAAACAAGTGTTGCTTGTAGTTTCTCGCTAGTTGAACAAATCCCGAAATACCAATCAACACCAGCCTGTTTAAGATTTATTAATAATCCTAAAAGAAATTAGTAAACACAATTTCCTCTATTATAGTTTAACAATATTCAATATTTAATATCATTTTAAATTGTGCTATGAATTTGTTGTTCACTAATAAAAATGATTAAATGATCAAAGACTAGATTGAATTTTCGATAGCTAAGTGCTATCTTCAGGATAAACTTTTATCCTGGCACACAACATATTAGCTTTTTACTTGATGTATTGCTAATGTTTTGTCAGCTACCGACTTGCAATGGTACACTCAAAAGGCTGTGTTGTACATGCGTTGTTGTTTTTTGAACGCTAGTTTCATTTTAAGATTTGAACTTAGGTTATCCTAGGTTGTATCCCTGGTTTAAATCTAGATTTTGACTAGGATACATCAGTCTAATTCCTCAGCATATATAATCTTATTCATTATATTTTTAATTTAAAATCTTATTATTAATCTTAATTTTAGATATCGCATTTTCGAGATGCCTTAAACGGCTTGTTTTCTTACATTCATTGTGTACATATTGACTATAATTGTACAATATTCACAGCCTTCTTCACATCCAGTACAAATCCTCTTGATAGATCATGGCGATTGCATATCAATACGGCGTTATAGTTAATACGGATTTATAATCGACAGAATGGATAGATATAATCGTCACATTCTATCAGGGATCAAATTTATAAACCGGGTTCTGATAATTGAGCTTACTCAGTCGTGTCCAAATTTTAAGAGTGAGTGTTCATGGATCCTATACCGCATTTCTTCAGTATAACAGCAACAAAAAGGACATTGTTTCCGACATGTTTAAGTGCTAATCCAACATTATTTTAACAAGTTATAAAAAGTCTAGTTAATTGACTTTATATCACACGTGAAAAATGCAACTGATTACATTGCTCAAATGTTTAAAAAACAAAACCATTTTACTTAATAAATGATATTAGTCCAATGGTGAGAGTGGGATATTGCTAATAAAATAAAATTGAAAAATATGAAACAACTTTAGATTTGCTGTATAATTAAAGCGTACCACTGTAATCTACAATTCCATCCCCATTACGATCCGCATCCTTTAGCATTTCTTGAGCCTCTTCTTCTGTAAGTTGTTCACCTAAGTAAAATATAAATTGCAAAATTAAAAGTGTTGTTCAATCAACATAATGTTGTAAATAGTCAGTTTTTAATATCTAGCAAGTTGACAATGATGTAGCTATTATACAAATAAAGTTATCACAATTTTATATTAAAAATTTATTTTTTTAATTCACTTAATACCAGCAAAGTACCTTGTGAATTAAGGAGTTTAGCAAAGTTGACATTTTAAAATGCATGAATAGAATAAAATGAACAAACTGCTCACAACTTATAAAAATCTTTTTATCTGATATACTTATAAAACAAAATATAATGATTTCATTGCAAACATTAAACAAACGATAATAAGGAATTTATACGTATAAGAGCTCGGTAAAGTAAGATACCAGGATCAAGGCAGTTATTACTTAATCATTCAATGGTCTGACATTAATGTTGAGCAATTACAGTAATGGATAGTACATATGGACTATTCAAAAAAACTCGTAGCTTTATCATTCTTCATTATGCTTTTATTTAAAAATCAATTTATTAATTGTATTTTAATATAAAAATTAAATCTCAATAATTATTATGAACAAATATGTATACAACATTCGTTTTATTAAGTGATTTATCTCTGAATAATTGATTAGGCGTTGACAGATCCGCTATCTTTATATATAATCAGCCTACTGATCACATTTACTGTAGTTCAGAACAATCATTAGGCTGAACAATTCAGATCAGCTAACTGAGTCTACGTATTTTATATTATTTATAAATTATAAATAATGCCAAATAAAATTTTAACAATTAAATAATAAATGATTATAAATAAAATATAATTGTTATATAAGATTCTATATAATTTATATCAAGTTAAAATTTAAAATTGAAATTTAAAATATAAGTCAATTTTTATGAATTGACTAAATAATATACGATGTATCAGAATAAAGATAAAAAGGCCATCAGGAGGAACTGCTATGTTATCATGTTTCGGCACCTAATTCCTCAACCCAACACAGCAGCTGGGCTAAATACATGTCAATGACGTATTTCTCCTGATGAAATTTGATTATCAAATACCTTATTCTAATACAAAATATATTATTTATTATCCATCCATAAATATTTTCCGTTTAAGAGTTTAAATTTTTTTTAATATTATTTTTTTGATTTATATATTTTACTATTTTCTCTTTGATCTTATTTTTATAGTAACCTCGTTTAAAATATGCATCTATTAAATTATTTAAATGATTCTGAAGAAAACCAATATCGTTACAAATTTTTGCAATACTTAAAATGTCACTGTTAAATGTATTATATTTTATATTATATGGTATGCATGAATGATTATGCAAAAATATGTTTCTTATAAATTTAAATGTGTCGTCTTTACGATATAAATTAAAAGTAGTTTTAATTGATGTTAATTTAATGTTCATATCTAGATATATACCTTCTTTATCATTAATATTGGTTTTATTAAGAATGAGGCTACTTGGATAAATTTGTTCGCTTATTGAATTAAAATTGCTAGAGTTAAATATACATATATCATCAATGTATCGAGACATATATTTCATATCTTTATATAATTTACATTTATTTTTTAAACAGTTAAACAAATTCATATTCTATAAAGTTTAAAAATAAGTCAGCTTTAATTGGGTTACTATTCCATGCCATTGGAACACCACTTATTTGTCTAAATATAGATGTCCCTACCTTTAAATAATTTTGATTTATTAAAATATTTAAGGATGATTTAAAATATACAAGGATGATTCGGCGTCCTTGATACCGTAAAGTTGATTATTTGTTGACGTCAAAATCTCATTATCATCCATTGATGAAACTGCATTTTTAGATTGACGCTGAATTATTTGGTATATTATTCTAATAAAAAGTGTATTATTTAATATTTTACCATAAAAATGTTCCACTTTAGAGTTTAAATTTATTTTTAATAATATTTTGCTGATTTATTAATTTCACGATTTTATGTTTGATTTTATTTCGATAGTAGCCGAGTATAAAATAGATATCAATTAAAATATTTAAATGATTTTTAAAAATTTCATTATTTAATGTATTGTATTTTATATTATATGATATGCATGAATGCTCGTGCAAAAATATGTTTCTTGTAAATTTAAATATGTCATCTTTACGATGTAAATTAATAGTAGTTTTAATTAGTATTAATTTAATTTTCATATATATTACTTCTTATTATAGGTATATAAATACCTTATCATAGGTATTCATATACCTATAATAAGCGGATTATAGCACCCATATTAAGGAATCAAGTCATTAATGTCTTAAACGGTAAAGATCAAATTTACTTGCACTCAATACAAAAAGAATAAAGTGGAACTATGTATTATTCTATAGATTGCCTTAAGGACATTGAATTCAGTAAAAGTCATAAAGTCTATTTTTAATTTCTGCTAGGTTTACTGCATAAATAAATACATGTGTTTAAGCATGCAATTGTGACCCAATTTGACTAACCTAACTTTTTGATAGGATCATAAAATCACAGCTGATATCACAATGTATTGTAAGCTAACCTTCTTCGATTTGTGGCAAAATATACTGTTATAAAAGCTAGCACACCAAAACTTAGGAATTGCAAACCCGAGCAAAATAACCGAAGATAACACTGGTAATCTTAAATGTATAATACAGTGGATTTGATATAAATAGAAAAATATCTTAATAAGTTGTATTAGGCTCCATATCTATTGAATTAAAATGAAGGATGCAAGTAAGAAAAGGAACAACACAAAGAAATAAAGTTAGTGTAATCAATACAGCAGGTATACACCTACTAATGTTTTCATAACAGGTTTGTCATAATTATGATTATGCTAAATGAAGTTTTTAGCTGAGAGGATAGTTTTTAGGTATTGTTGATCGATAAAAGTAATTATAAAATAAAATTTGTTCTTTGAACATTTAAAATGGCATCAAGTATTTACTATAAAATTGATGGCATACAATTATAGTGAAATGGTATAATTAGAGTCAAACGAAAACGAATTAAAACATAAGAGTCGAAATTTTGATAACCGATCAGTAGTGTATTTTGACCTTGACTCTTACAAATTTAATGCGTTCACAACTACCAAAGATCCTGACATGATCATAGGTGTCCTGCACATGGTTCTTCACTCAACAGCTTATAATACTTGACCGAAGAGGTCAGTTATCTTAATTATATGTTAGTCGATCATACAATTCCTAGCTTTATATAAGAAGGATAATTATCAAAGTTCTAAATAAAGACAAAGGATTCAGTCTCCTACTCTTCCATTAGTGATGGATCTACCGAGAGAACTATTCGTCGTGAAACAATTAATTTTGTGCTTGTCCTATAGGCTGATAATCTGATGTTAATCTTGGATAACATAAACTACTCTTCATTAAACAATCAATTAGAAGACAGATTGATGGTTTGTAAAAGAAGCTAAGACTTCTTCACCCTAAATTATATACATCGATCCGAGATTAATGGATCTAGTAATACCGCTACTGAACATTATACTTTATCGTGTATAACACTTTTAAAACATATTTGCAGATGATATTGTAAAAGCTGTGCGAAAACAGACCATGCATTGATCAGTTCAGGACGGATGCTAGATTGTGGCAAAATCTTTTTACATTTTGGAATCATATAAGCCAAGTTAGCGACAAATGTAACATAATACATAGTAATCGTGATCGATATAATTGATCGCAACTCAGACGGTGTCTTAAATTAGGCTGATATAAACCAAAATGTATTTACTATAATCATAAAACGAAGTTCCGATAACATTAACTCTCCATGCTAGCGGTATAGTGTGACAAAAAGTCAATACGAGTGGTATTCTCAATCATAGTGATAGTCATTTTGATCAAACCATTGAGTAAAAGGCGTTCTCTTACATACGCTAACAACCTTCAAAGTATCGCGTCATGGAGTCATACTTGAGTCTCACAATACACGCATTGAAAATACTCCTAAATAGCCATTTTAATCTACAAGATACCAATCAAAAAAGGTAATGTACTGAGAATTATTGGAAATCGGTTAGTGTATTTGATATCAGAGTGTTGTCAGATCATATTGTCATTCTGTGTACTTTTAAAATAAGCAGACAGCATTGATCGACATAGACCTTAGTGTTTAAACTTTAAGATAAGTGGTGCACTTAGAAATATTTTATTGGAATGAAATAAATAACTTAATGTCGGGCAATTACATTTAGATCTGGGATGGCTGGTTTATTTATTATTCTAAAATTCCGAAAAATAAAATCGCATTACAGGATAATTCATTTACCAATTTTTTGTTTTGACTGTTTATAAATGATTTTTCCGTTTATCGTAAAAATCGGTACGCTCTTTTCGTCAATGATTTTGTACTCTAATTTTCTGCCCACAGATGCGAGTTTACTTTTGAATATTTACGGCTTACTACGGTAGTTTTAAACTGCTTAATACGAAAGACATCAAAATAGTCAACAAATGTTAACATTAACATTGCTAACTTTAACATGTACACGAGGTGATACATGCCCTATCATCGCCAAGACGTACTATTCAAATAGCTTTTTATTTTGTATTATCTTAAAGCACATTATTTAAGCCATGAACACCCTTGAATAGTTATTTTCAACTAACCGAGATCAATTAAATTATAGAATATCGAGACGGTAAATGCCCAAAATGTAAAGTTATTATCTCAAATAGGCTCGAAATTACCGAATACGACACAAAAATTATCTCTATCGCGAAATTTTTATGTTTTCTGAATCTTATTATCATCTTTTTATGATACAAGTGTATATTCATGAATGATAGGGAATATGTATGTAACAGCTTTTCAGGCCAATTATAGAGCTTGCACTATTTAGGGCTTGCATCTACTGTAGAAATATTAGGCTAAATAAACTTATTTTTAATAAAATCTATTAAATTGATGACGTCATAACTTTGTCAAATAAAGATTGAAATATCCAGGTATTATAATAAAATAAGATATAAACTATTCATAGTTGTACAAAGTTTTACTTTAAAAATATCAGTATAAACTCTTATATCGCTATATATTTTTATAGTAACACTGCAATTAATAAATTATAATATAATTATTAGTCAATAATTATATTATTATATAAATTAATGTTGCTATATTAATTTATAAATTATAATTTTCGCAAAATACCACATAAGATATATTTATTTTTGCATTCTTAAAATCATTGTTGTTTAGTCCTAGTAGACTAATTGGGTATTTATATTTCGACAATAAGAATTGGTTTTTAGAAATTTAAAAAATAGAGACAAATCAATTTTCAGAGCCGGAAGAATTTCACGAAAAAAAACATCTTATAAAAATTAAATAAATCACAAGTTTTAGTAAAGTCTAAAATAATTTTTATAACATATTCAAACAAATCGCTATATTTACTCTATTTAAATCGCCATTAACATTCGTATTCCACTTTTATCTTTCTTTAATCCACATTTTATCTTCTTTACACCCTTTAACTACCCGTTTTGATCCTTTTAATGTACAATCTAAAAATTATAAATTATTTTCAATAACAATCAGTATTTTGATAAGCAAATGATAAATGAGGAAAACGAGTTTAAAGTAGGTAAATTGGATTTAAGGAAGTGAATGGGAAGTTTTAAGGGTGTGAAGATGATCAAGAGTAAAAGTGGACAAATGAGATAAACTAGGGTATAAGAATGAAACGGGATGTAACGAGTATTAAAGAGGGATACAAATAGGTAAAAATTGTTAAATTGTAATTTGCTTATTTTAAAATAAGCAAATGTGATAATATGCTTGAATACGTGATTAAAGTTCTTTCAGTCTTAATCAAATTTATGATTTCTGTTTATTCTTTAATAATTAATAATATAATAATTAATAAATATCAATAAATATAATGATTAATAAATATTAATCAATATAATAATTAATTTTTCATCAAATTCTTCAGGATCTGAAAATTGACTTTCTTATTTTTATTTTCTAAAACTTGATTACTATTGTCAAAATAGATGCTATACAAAAATTTGTCTATCAAAACTTAAAAAAATTGGAGATTTCAAAAAGGTAAAAATAAATATACTGCCAAAATTACAACCTAAAAAATCTTAACACCTTGATATTTCACGCGTATATTGATTAAGTTATTACGCCATCATTTTTTTACTATAAATATAATTTATTTTTATAATACTACCTTAGCCTTTTCGCCAATTCTCCAAAATCCATCATCCTACCCCTACAACGCATCATCAACACCGCCGTTCGAGTGCTCTTTCGTCTCCGTCGCTTCGACCACACATCCACATATTTTCCCAACTTTCCTGGCCCACCATCCACATCCGCATCAAACTCCGCCTTCTTCTCGTTACTTTTCGTCTCATCGCTGTCGGCTCCCCATCGTTCATCAACCTTCTTTTCATAGACGACACTCGCCCCACCTCGCTATCGCTGCGTTCTCGTCATACCATCTTACTCCATGTTCCCAATTACTCCAACAACTACGGTCTCCGAGTTGTCGCCACCTCACTCGCCTGGAATCAACTCCCTCTCGCTGTCCGCCGCGCCCCCTCCTTTATCACATTCAAACACCTCCTCCGTTCACACCTTCTCGACACCTGATTTATATATTTTTTGTTTTGTTGTGGTCATGTAAGCGTGCGCTGGCACGCATTTGCCACGTTAAAATAAATCTTTTTTTTTATAATACTAACATAAGTTTAATATCATCCTAATATCTCTATAATAGATGCACTCTCTAAAATACTGTAATAAGTGATAATTTATTTTCAAAAAGCCCGTAAGTGCCAAATAGAAAAGATCTAAAGACAATTTTTTGTGTGCTGAATCGAGTGTTCAAGTGCATATATACCAGTTCACCGAAATAGATGCAGGTACGAAAGCACACGTCATCGAGCAGTAAGATGCAGTAAGGACTAACAGGAATTGGTGAAACTAAGTGAATTCGATTTTAATCTTTAAATAGTTAGACTATATGACCTTGTTATATTATCTTATACATTTGAATATTTTGTGACAATATCGGGTCTATAGCGATGAGTGGATTGCCTCGCAAGACATTTTAAATGAATAGCATGGTGTAGTTTACAATTCATCGAATTATTTTGCATGTTAAACATTGCAGTGCAGCCGAAAACGTCATATTCAACAATCACAGAAGAAACAATGATCTGATGTAAAATTATGTTAGCATTCACTAATAGATCACAGATATCCAGTGAGTCGGATAATAGTGGAAGACAGTCTTGTCATGTTATTACTGATGCAGATGTAATAATAGCAGTAATGCATTTATATCCAATAGTCCGGTGATTTTTCTGTCTACACGGTCATTCCACCATTTGATTTAAAGAATATAACTTTACCATTTTATTTCTTAAATGCCTAAATTATCTTCTATTATCCTCGATCGGACAGTAAGCACACAAATTTGATTAGCTTCGCTGAGTATTAAAAAGGAACATATAATTAGAAAGGATCAAAATAAATAAAAAATACTTTAACAATTCCATCATTAAAATATTAAAATACAATAGTTTTTTTACTTATAATTCCTTGACTTGTGTTAAAAATACAATAAGTAGTTTGAATCACAGCATATATGCCAAATATGTACAAGTACCGTTTACCTATAAGTAGCATTATTGCTCGTAACTCCTCTGCTGATATTTGCCCATTGCAATCTTGATCAAAGAAAGAAAACAGATTGCGTAATACATTGTCATTTGCTAGTTCTTTGTCGACATGAAATATGTCAACAGCTGCACATTCGATCGATTGATTATCAGCTGCTATAACAAAAAAAGTTACTTTAATTTTTTTAAATACAAAATTTACATTTACTGACACAATATTTCTAGTACAGGTGTTATATTAAAATCAAACGTGTTAAGCTCTTTATATCCATAATAAACAATTTTAGAATGAACAAAAATAAAAAAAATATTCTATTTTTAAGTTGTGATATTTCGACGGCAAATTTCGACTATCAAAACCAATATTAATGATAAAGAAGGTGTATATCTAGATATGAACATTAAATTAACATTAACTAAAACTACTATTAATTTATATCGTAAAGATGACATATTTAAATGTCATCTTTACATATTGTCATCTATGACAATATTACATATATGTCATCTATGACATTTAAATTTACAAGAAACATATTTTTGCATGAGCATTCATGCATACCATATAATATAAATATAATACATTAAATAATGAAATTTTAAGAATTGCAACAATATGTAATGATATTGGCTTTCTTCAAAATCATTTAAATAATTTAATAGATACATATTTTAAACTAGGTTACTATAAAAATAACATCAAGCAGAAAATAGTAAAATATATAAATCAACACAATAATATAAAGAATAAATTTAAACTCTTAAGTGGCAAATTTTTATGGATGGATAATAAATAATATACTTTGTATTAGAATAAGATACTAGATAGTTATTTCAGAGGAAATACATCATTAGCATGTATTTGGCCCCGCTGCTATGTTGGGTAGAGGAGTTAGGGCCGAAACCTGATAGCATAGCAGTTCCTCCTGATGACCTCTAATTCTTATTCTGATACAACGTCTGTTATTTATTAGTCAATTCATAAAAATGACGTTTATTTTAAATTTCATTTTTTTAACTTGATTTAAATTATAGAAAATCTAAAAACAATTATTAATTTTATTATTTAATTATTAAATTTTGATTTAGCATTATTATGTTTTGTTTATTTTATAATTATATTAAATACGTAGACTCAGTTAGCTGATTTAATCATTAAACTGTTCAAGTCTAATCTATATAGTTGTTTTAAATCCTTATAATATGAGAATAAAATATCTTTGTTCCTTCAAATTTAGTTGTTTTTAAGTTTTATCAAGCTATAAAAAAGTGTTAAGATTACTCATTTTGATACATTAATTTCTTCAATATGATTAAGATAATTAATTGACATATTTTTTCTACTTTACAGATTTTAGATCATTTTTTTGGATTTCCGATAAACAAAGCAGACCTTTACAATAAAATTTAATTAATTATTAACTTATAATTTAAACTTTATGTTATAAGTATTTTAACCAGTTAAATCAATAAAATGAATGCTATGCAGTAAATTCTTGCTGTTTATACTTCTGGATATACGTATTTAATATAATTATAAAATAAAAAATAATATTTTTTGTTTAGTAACTTTTTTCAGAAGGGTTTAAATATAATACGAAATATAATGTAACATTGTTTTACTCAAGATCAGAAGCATCATGTCGTTCTTATCAAAATCTTACAGAACACCATTCGTGTTTGTAAGATCAAATGCATTACGCAGGAAATAATAACAATAATAATGCTGCATCAAAATTAAATAATAAATAATTTTAAAAATAAATAATTATAAAAAAAATTGTCATAAGATTTTATATAATCTTTATCAAGTTAAAAAAATTGAAATTAAAAACAAAAGTCAATTTTTATTGTTCGCTTATTGAATAAAAATTATTAGAATTGAATACATATATATCATCAATGTATCGAAACATATATTTCATATATTTATATAGTTAAGATTTATTTTTTAAACTGTTAAAATCAAATTCATATTTTATAAAACTTAAAAAATGGTTGGCTATAATTGTACAACTATTACCTCCCACTGGAACACCTTTTATTTGTCTACATATTATAGATGTCCTACTTTTAAATAATTTTGATTTATCAAAATA
Source organism: Pomphorhynchus laevis (assembly GCA_012934845.2). Taxonomy (NCBI): domain Eukaryota; kingdom Metazoa; phylum Acanthocephala; class Palaeacanthocephala; order Echinorhynchida; family Pomphorhynchidae; genus Pomphorhynchus; species Pomphorhynchus laevis. Next base: position 81,147 of record WNNJ02000842.1, on the reverse strand, counting down.
TTTAAGGATTCTATTAATTCAATTTTATCCATATATCTATATTTACTTGATGATTTAATTTTTGTTAGATAGGCGTTATAGTTATTATATATATTGAATATAATATTAATTAAAATTGATTAAAATAATCAAATAATAAATTTCATTCAAAATAATCTAAAGTTACCTGTTTCCACTTGCATTCTTAAAATTAAATTATTTAATTAGTTAATCAGATTTTTCTATTCAAAATTCAAAATCACAAAGATGTGGATATAAATTCAAATATGCTTAATAAATTCAAATAAATTGATTGTTAATCAAAATTATGATAACGTTTTCTCGCAATAACGCTGATTATAAGATGCTAATAAAAATGTTGAAAAGATAGAAAAAATCGTGTTTTTTATAGTTTTCAAAACATTGTATTGTTATTGAAGACCAAACAGCCTTAGCATATTTATTTTTAACTTGGAATGTGATTGTAAATTGTTTGTGGGGATACGCAACAGAACCTCAAATTTTAAAGTTCAACATAACGTTCATTTTAAAATAAATTTTAATTATTTTAGGATATTTGAGCTGATAATTTTTATTTTATTCATAAATAAATTATTTAAAAAATAATTAAATAATTTATAATTCTATACTTCTATATATATGAAGTGGTAGACGTAACATAGCACTGAAATAAGCACTTACTTTTCTTTTCAACAAGTAGCACATGTGATATGTTTTTGTTGACTCTTCTAGCAAATCGCTTAATTCTCGCAGACACAAATGCTATTGGGGAATTAGAAAAAAATTTCGTTTCAGCTCGTTTCTTAGTATTCATGTATGGCGAATAAGGAACTTAAAGTCAGTCAATACTATATTGTTGTTAGTTTCAGCTAATGCTTAAATTTTGTTATTTTTTGACACTATGTGAGGGTAAATATCTGAACTGAGTTCCCAGTCAATTCGCTAGTTGTTGATATTCCAGGGAACTTAAAATGCAAATGTATTACAACCAGGCCTATTTACGCTATTGTTTTAACGAGTCAAGCTTCTTAGAGATATGTGAAAGACTCTCCTAGTAGATAAGCAATGCACTCACAGTTAATGTTTTTATTACGGAAAAATGTCCAAAATTTGCCCTGTAGATAAATATTATATTATCTAGTGACTCATATGAAAAAATATCTTTTCTGTATATATATGACTAAAAGCAAAGAAATACTACTTGTAATAATATCAGTTGTGTTTATTATCATCAAGCCAAAGAGCCAGATAGAGCAGCAATAACTTTTGCTCTCTTAAATGAGAAATTAATGATGGGAAAATTGTTTTATGGAATTACCTATATATGTGGTAAACATATCTATGCGACGCTGCTTGCATATGCTATGAATAATAATGTAATTACAATATTCCCTTTCTTATAAAATACATTGCAAGACAAAACTAGGAAATAAACAGCATCAACAATGACAATAATTTAGGCTGTTCAGGGACATTCTGAATATTGTTCTCTTGCGATACCTCGGAAATCTAGAAACCTCGACAAAAACTGTTACCGCATAATATTATTAGTGAACAGGTTTTGTTCGAGCTGCATCTAGTTGAAAATGCTCGCATAAACCTCGATTTAGCCAAATAAGGTGTCATAGCTTTAAATGTCATAAATAGGAGAGGGAGCAAATACCCTCAGCAGCATACATTTTTATTTTTTGTCATATCTAAACTATATTGAATAGAGCACCTACAGTATAAACTAGAATAGATAACATTAGTTTAGTCTTAAGAATAGTTTTATTTTCTAGCGAAACATTTGAAGACGTTGAATCTTCGTCAATATAAGCATTAATGCCTCAATATCTTTAAGTAAAATAAGACATGTTTTCTCTGTTTAAATTTTTAATTATCTCTGATTAGTAGATACAGTTTTATCGACATTTTATTTTTGCTAAAAAAGTATTTTATATCAAGATTTACCAAAAAATCGATATCATGAGATAGATTTTTCTTTATATTTTTGAAATTTCCGTATTGTTTCGGTATTAGCTAATATTAACATGTCGCAAAATCTAATTTTGTAATTATTACCGATTAAAAAAGAAAAAATTTAATCCAAGAGAATTTCCCCACAATAACGAACATATTAAATTTTACAACCTTCCTCTATATCCCCTTTACTAATTGCCTATTTACATTTCTCTTACTCTTCCTTTTTCCATACCCCTACCTTCTTTCCCCTTCATTCGCTTAACCCTTTTATTTCTTTTTTATTTTTCATTTATCTCCACCCATTATATACTTTCAGGAGAATGTTTTTCTATAAAACTTTTTGTCAATGAAAAATAAAATATTCCCCATTTCTATATGCATAAAATGAAATTTAAAACAAAACGATATTATCAAAAACGTAGATGATATTGATTTTATTCAAGAGATAAATGTATTACCAAAAGGTAGTTTTATTTGTATATGTGTAAGTAAATTAATCAGATCAGATAACTGAGTCTTTGTATTTTATACTATAAATAAAGAAAGAAAATAAAGAAAAATAATTATAAATGAAAAAAAAAATATTTTTTAATAATTTAATAATATTTTCTTTTTTATTGAAATGTCAATAAAACCGTATCTTCTAATCAGAGAGAATTACCAATTTGAAGAAAGAGAAAACATGTATCATTTTATTTTAAAATATTGAGGCATTAATGCTTATATTGACGAAGATACAATATCGGAAAATGTTTCGCTAAAAAACAGAACTATGTTTTGATACTAAATTTATTTTCTCCATACTACTTTTTATATTGTAGATGCTCTATCTAAAATGGTTTAGATGCGACAAAACTGTCAAAAGGATGGAAGCTACAAAAGAAAAAGACTCAAACATTTAATTAAATACATAAAAATGCATATTAAAACTAATATTTTTAATATTAATTAAAAACATATACTAGACTATTATCGTATAGTCTATAATAATATATTCGATATCATTACTATGAAACATTGAATTGTAATATAATATCATATTCAAAACCTAATCTTTTTTGAAAAGATTTGTAAGCACTTTTTTAACCGTATTTGATGTTCTACAAAATCGCCGATTATTATATGGTAAGCTTGGATAAGCGAACAATTAACATTTACTAATTTACAGATTTTGCATATTAAAATATTATTATGCCACTCCGAATTAAATTAAAGTTCAGGATATCAATATATATCGCATATATCAGTAAAACTAAAGAGAAACAATCCAGATACCTAGTTTAAATGCCAATTTAACTACAAAATTACATTGGCACATGTCCGAAAAATTGAATGCTTACTCTAATGCTTGAAATAGGAGATAATTTAAATAATTATTGTTGATCAAAAATTAGACGAATTTTCGATAGCTGACTCATATCTTTATTAGAAAAAATTGCGATAAAATGTTCAGGAAGTTTATATGTAATTGATTTACATTGCTCACAACTTCAAACAATTAGATGTGCATTCTGTTAAAAAATGCAACAAAAATCAAAAATATTTTATAAAAATAAACAATACTCATTAAATAACAATTATTTACAAAAACTTATTTAAAAAATAAAGTACGTTTTTAAAACAAAGAACGTAGCAAAGACGCTTACTATTTAGCACACTGTTTAAAGACTGTTTTGCGTAACTAAAACAGTCTTTAAACAACATTTTAAATCGTAACTTAAACAAAATTAACACCAAGATAAAATAATAAAAAAATCGAAGGGATAAAATACTATTCTAAAATACTTGTTACTACATTAATACTAGTTCTGTTGAAATAAAACTTGAGAAGTTTCATTGGACTACCTGAAAATAAATAAATCGCAAATAAATGGCAGCGAGTAAAATATACGACAATCACCCCTTGATTTGAATTTCGGTGTTTTCTTCTACAAGACATAATCATCGAGATATTTCAGAGCTCTTCACAATCTTTTTTGCAATCATACTGATTGTCAGTTTCGTCGTCATTTCGAAATAATAGGAGTTCATGGGAATCTGTTTCATTTTGGCTCTTTGATGCCCGTGTTGATCCGACGTTCTCTATTTCTCAGTTGTTATAATCGGTTTTGAAATTTTCAGACTTATTTCTGTCACTGTTAATCGACGTATCTATATCCGATGAAATAGACGTTTCTCTGTCTGTAAGGATTATACTCCGTTCCCCATCAGTCAGGAGGATGATGGATCCTATTAGTCTCGGTGTTTGCTAATTCTGGAACTAGATCCCATAAAGATACTACAGACTCTCTACCGCTCGAAAAAAGGACAAGCGCTTATTTAGGATTAACGAGTATGAGTTTAGCTTGATCCACGATAGGTTCGAATTTAGATTTATATTCGTGTCTTTTTACAATTACTTCAGTAGATTAAAAAAGCCAGTTATGTAGTGAGTGTCCGTGTATGCTTTTGCGAGACTAAGTGAACATGCGGTCGTGTTGTGTTTCATAAGTCGGAGTAGATAGGAGCGTGCGGATACTATTCAATACTTTCGGTAAAATCTCTTCACAAGATGATATTAGCATCTTTCGACTAATGAGAGAGGTAGTAATAGCTGTCCAAATAAGGACATTGAACCTTTCGCACTGGCCGCTGCTTCTCGGGTTGTACGCTGAAGTGATATTGCTGCAATACCTTGCTCGTTAAAAGAAAGTTTAAAACTTTCCTAGACAGAAAAGACGCACCACGATCACTGTGCATTTAATTAGGACATCCGAATGTCGAAAAAATTTTAAGTGGCATCTCCACACCGTGACTGCGGAAACATCTTTACAAGCAAACGCGAAAGGAAATCTAGTGAATTTGTCGACTGTCACGAAAATGTATCGATTAATATATCGACTAGGCAGAGGCCGTTTAAAGTCGACGCACAGCCTCTCGAAAGGCCTTAAAGGGTGAATAATGTGATGTTGAACTGACAAAAACTTTGGCTTGCCCCGATTGCAAGCCATAGAAGTGGTGTATACTCTCTTTACGTCTTCTATTGAGAATGACAGGTTTCTGGATTTTACGTAATGGGGTAGTCAACGAACTACCGTGATATACATATTTTGTTGTGGATTTTTCCGGAGGTCGCCTATCGAATGGATTAATGCGCACATCCGCGGCAGAGCATCAACAGTGCAATTCTGTACACCCGGGTCTGTATGAAATAAAAAAATCGTAACAAGCATGTTTAAGTTTCCATTGTTTGATTTTTTTCGTTTTTAATTTTGCTTGTCGGTGTTGTGAAATATCGCATGTTTAAATGGTATTAGCTGTTGACGATTTTGTAACTAATTCTAGATTTTGAATTGGATAAAATTCCTTGAGTTACTATCCTTACAATTTATCCATTTCAAAACTTTCTCATGAAGAAGATACTTCATCCTGGCGAGCTTGCTCTTTTACCGAATGATCATGGAGCAACTGACGCATGGGGACATTGGTATGACATGTTCGTTTACTTTTTGCAACATATTGAGGCTGAAGAAAGTCAAACGAAACTGATACTGTTTAGTATGCTCGTTCCTATAGTCTACAAATCGGTAAAGGAGTGCGAAACATATGACCAATGCATTACTAAACTAAAAGAGCTATACGATAAACCGGTGAATAAGATATATGCGCAACATCTGTTATGGCTTTGAAAGCAATGCGAGGGCGAATCAATTGAACAATACCCGTCGGAATTAAGACATCTTTCCACTGAATGCCAATTCGCAGATGTTACTGCAGATCAACATCGAAACGAGGCGCTACTAAATGTGTTCATTATGGGGATTAACTCAAACTTTATCCGTCAACGACTTCTCAAATAAGATCGTATTTCACTAGACGACGCCTACAATATGGCATTAATGATCGAGCTCGCTCAGAAACATTCAAGCGTGCATGACAAACTTTCTATGAATGACTCGAATCCAATTACACAACAAATCGCTTCGGTTGATTTTGAGAACGTGGAAAATTCAGCAATAGACGATCAAACGATTGCTGCTGTTCGAAGACACTATAAATGTTTCTTTTGCGGTGGGTTAGTAAAACATAATGAGAGTGCTTATCCAGCTCATGAAGCAACATGCAACAATTGCAGAAAAGTCGGTAATTTTGCAAAGGTGTGTCAGTCTAAGCACAAAAGAGAGTATAAAGTGAATACTATTTATACCTTGACTGCTATCACCTGTAAGCAAATGACAGTACCCATACTTATTAAGAATGTTCGTCTTCATGCTATGATATACACAGGTAATACTGAAAACTTCATCCGCACTGCTATCGTTTCAAAACTCAAAGTTCACATTATTCCTAAAAATTATCTTGGCTACATTAGCACATAAATCTAGTACTTGTGGAATGATAACCATCAGTTTACAGCTCAAAGATCGAAAATATGAAAAAGTCACTCTACACGTTTTACCGGACTTATGTGCCGACGTCATCCTCGGTATGACGATAGCCTCACCATATCACTGAGTGGAACAATGCCTACACTTGAGCTTGCAGGAATCAAATGTGCGAATATTGAGCCATTAAGACTATTCGCGAATCTTGTACACAACATTCATCAAATTGCGATACAATCTCGAAAACATTTAGCAAAAGATAATATGTTCATAAAAAAGAGACTAAGCAAATGCTATACGATGAAATAATCAGGCCTATGATGTCGTCTTGGAGAGCTTAAGTACTAGTAACTAGAAATGAAATACATAAACGGCGTTTAGTTGTTGACTACAGCCAAACATTCAACCCTTTTACATATCTAGATGCTTATCCTTTGCCGAGCATTGAAAATACCGTATCGTCCATTGCTTCTTACAACGTGTTATCGGTCATCGACATAAAATCGGCGTACCACCCAATTCCGATCATGGAAGAAGAGAAACTTTTCACAGCTTTCGAGGCAGACAGACGTTTGTACGAATTTAAGAGAATTCCCTGTGGCGTTACAAATGTCGTAGCATGTTTTCAACGACTGACGGACATAATTGTTGATAAAACCAATTACATGACACCTATATTTACCTAGATAACGTAACAGTTTGCGGTAAATTAAAGGCTCATCATGATTGGAATCTCGAAAAATTCCATCAAGCGGCAGAAGCTAATAGCCTGACATACAACATCGATAAATGTGCCTTTAGTCAATGTGAAATTAATACGTTAGGATACAGAGTTGCTAACGGCACGATAAAACCGGAACCAGAATGGTTGTTGCCATTAAAGAATTTACCCTGTCATCCAACCCAAAATCGCTAAAAAGAGCTTTGGACTTGTTTTCGTATTACTCCTGTGATATGACATTATAACTATAAACGTTTTGTTTGTTCTAGATTGTCAAATAAAGCCATCTTTTGGTTTACGTCAATTTATTTGACAATTGGTGACTATGGAGAAGTTCCTCAAACCAGAACAGTTAGCTCTCGAACCAAATACTCTTGACGCAGCCACTCTATGGGCCCATTAGAAAAGACGATTTACAAAGTTCCTGGACAGCATCGTAGACTTACTTGCTCATTCACGTTTGGACATCCTTGTCAATCACGTGTCAACTACGGTCTATCGGCATATAGAATCTGCAACAACTTACGATGATGCCATCTCAATGTTGGAGGCTTTGTTTATTAAGAATAAAAGTCAAATATTCACACGATACAAGCTGCTCACACATCGACAAACCGACGAGCAATCGATCGATCAATTCATCCTCAACTTACAAACGCTCAATCGAGATTGTGAATTTCAAGCAGTTACTTCGATCGAGCATCGTGACTTAGTGATTCGCGACGCATTTGTTAGTGGGTTGCGCTCAACGCATATACGGCAACGCCTATTGGAAAGCAAGGATCTTAGTGCTATCGAAGCGTTTGATCGAGCACACACACTTGAAAGTGCACAATTGCAAGCATCCGCGTACAACCGTCCACCTGATATGTCCGTAGCGTCAATTCAAGCTCAAGTGGACGCAACATGCAGTGCTGTTGATAACAAGATAATGGATGTCAGTATGTCCAAACAGTGCTATTTCGGTGGCAGGCAGTACCATCATTGCAGCAAATGTCCAGCAAGAAATGCAGATTGTCGACAGTGTGGCAAACGTGGCTATTTTGCTTATGTGTGTAAGTCATCCAAACGTCCTCGTGTTAACGCAATGACTGAAGATTCGGAGTTTGAGGTTGTTGGCGCCATGCTCGCTAGTATAAATAACGACCTAAGACGTTCTATCGTAAACATTAAGGTAAATGATCATAATATGAGAGCGTTGATTGACACCAGGAGTTCGACGAATTTTATAAATGCTTCAGTTGCAAAGAGGTTGAGATCGACTACACATTCATGTCACAATATCATAACGATGGCCGCCACAGACAAATCGTCTACTGTTAAGAAATAATGCCTTGCAAACGCAATGATTCAAGGACGAACGTATCATGAAGTTAGGTTTCTATGCCTTCCATGCTTGTGCTGTGATGTCATTTTGGGACATTACTTTCTATCCGGATTCAAAACCGTGACACTATCCCTCAGTTCTCATACTCCAACGTTGACCCTAGTCGCATTAGATTTAATGAGGATAGAAGAGCCGAGTTTATTTAACACACTCTCACCAGGTTGTCGTCCCATTGCTGTCAAATCAAGGAAGTACATCCGCTTGCATTCCGATTTCATCGATTGTGAAGTTCAGAGATTATTGCGCGAAGGAATTATTTGTCACAGTCAGTCACCCAGGCGAGCGCAAGTAGTGGTAGTTTCAAATCAATCAGGGAAGCAAAGACTTGTTGTGGATTATTCGATGACAATTAATAAGTTTACCGAACTAGATGCATATCCACTTCCCAGGATTGACAGTACTATTGAACGTATCGCTACGTATACGTTCTTCAGCCGGATTGATTTGACGTCCGCGTATCATTAAGTGCCAATGCGAGAGTTAGATAAGTGTTACACCGCCTTCGAAGCAATGGGCAAGCTTTACGAATTTAACCGGGTTCCATTTGGATTGACAAATGCCCTGGCCGTCTTCCAGAGAATCATAGTTAAGATGATAGAAGCCGAATCGCTGGAGGGTACATTTGCATATTTGGATGATATTGTCGTATGCGGTACAGATAAAGGCGATCACGATGTGAACCTACGTCTATTCAAAGATACTACTGTTAAGTATGGACTAACCTTGAACAAAAGTAAATTTAAGTACGGTCTTACGTCGATTTGTTTGCTCGGCTACCTGGTAACACACAATAACATACGACCCGACCCTGATAGAACAAAAGCTATTACAACCATGGAACAGCCTCGGAATGTTACAGACCTTAAAAGGATTCTTGGCATGTGTGCCCATTATTCCATGTGGATATCAAACTTTTCAGAGAAGATCCACCCTCTTCTAGACGTGCACGAATTCCCCTGGCTACAAATGCAGCAAATGCATTCAACTCAATCAAACAAGAGATCGCGGAAGCTGTCCTAAAAGTATTCGACGAGTCGAAAATGATCATTGTCGAGACGGATGCATCAAAGAATGCCATTGCAGGAGTACTCTCTCAAGATGGGCAGCCGCTTGCTTTCTTTTCGAAAACATTACAGGGGGCTACCAAGACATATTCATCAGTTGAAAAAGAGGCCCTTGCGATCGTTGAATGCCTCAAATATTGACGACATTATTTGCTTGGTCGAAAATTTCAACTGATTACAGACCAAGCGAGTGTTTCGTTCATATTCAACGACCGACACAAAAACACTATAAAGAATGAGAAACTTGTAAGATGGCGCATTGAGTTGGCCCCGTATCAATATGAAATTTTCTATCGGCCGGGGAAAGACAATACAGTCGCTGATGCATTGTCCCGACAATATTGTGGATTGACCAGCAACAATGTGTTGACCCATACTAAGTTTCTGCATCAATCATTATGCCATCCGGGAGTGACGAGGTTGTACCACTCGTTCCGTAGTCGGAATATTGCATGTTCTGTCGAGGACATCAAAAACATCGTCAAAAATGGTGGCGTTTGCTCTCGGCTTAAACCAAGATTCTTCAAGCCAAACGATCACGCCTTAATAAAAGCATGCCAACCATTCGAGCGCTTATCACTAGATTTCAAAGGACCGATTCCATCATCAACACGCAACCGTTATATCTTGGTCGTAATCGACGAGTTCTCGAGGTTTCCATTCGCCTTTCCATGCTCTAACATGACGACATCAACAGTCATCGCATGTCTTGAGAAATTATTCTTCATGTTTGGAATGCCCGCAATGATTCACTCCGATTGTGGTCCAGCATTTGTTGCGAGAGAGTTCAGCAATTATTTGAATCGATTAGGAATATCATCAAGTCGAAACTGTCCATACAATCCAACATGTAATGGCCAGGTCGAAAAGTACAACTGTATAATCTGGAAGGCTATTGAGCTCGATTTAGCCTCTCATAATAGACCAATCACGATGTGGGAATCATCTCTACCAGCTGCACTACATTCAGTAAGATCATTGCTTTGCACTTCGACGAATTGTACTCCTTATGAGAGGTTCTTTCGTTTTGAGCGCAGATCTTACACAGGGAAAACGTTACCAACTTGGTTACTTACGCCCGGCAAAGTTCTATTAAAACAGCATGTTCGCTCTAGCAAATATGATCCTCAAGTACAGGTCGTGGAACTTCTGAGATGTGATCCATTTAGAGCTTCTATCAGATTCGGCGATGGACGAGAAACAACCTTATCGTTGAAGCATCTGACTCCTTACGCTGATGATTACACATCGTTTCCAGATATATCTAACGAGTCAAACTCAGAGACAACATACACACGGACTACGGAACCAACTAAAGCGACCAATTACAATGTATCAGGAGACAACACCCAAAGCGAGCCACAGATTGATCAAAACCAGACGAAAGGGGAAGCGGACAAGACAGTGAGTGAACCAAAACATTCTGATGACTATCAACAAACAATGGTCAGCGAACCGGTCAGAAATCAACAACGTCCACGGGTATGGCGTAGCCAACGCTTACGTAAAATGCCAAGCCGTTTCAATGATTATATAGTGGATGAAGATGATATGACATTATAACTATAAACGTTTTGTTTGTTCTAGATTGTCAAATAAAGCCATCTTTTGGTTTACGTCAATCTGGATTCCCAATTTTTGAAGAAAATCACACGACTCATTAATGTGACAAATTTTCCGATCAACAACGAATGTGCTTGCGATTTCGAAGGGTTGAAGCAGCATATAATGAACGCGTGTTTAAGCTATATTGACGAGAGCAAACCTTTGGTTGTAGAAACTGACGCCTCACATACTATGATTGCCGCGTCTTTTAAGAAACAGGACTTACCTGTAGCCTTTTTTCGCGCACTCTAACACACCGAAAAGAAATACTCTGCTGTGGAAATGGAATCGCATGCTATCGTCGAAAGTTTGCTGAAATAGAGGTACTATTTGATTCCAAGGCCTTTTAAAGTAGTGACGGACCAACGCTAGATGTCATTGATGCTAAACAGACAACTCGGCAACAAAATATAAAATGAAAAGATCGGAAGGAGTACGATCGTTCATGTTTCGATAGTGTTCTTGAAAAAAGCGATCGGTCTCTATCTCCGTTTAGAGTGGCAGCTATGCAATCGGTAGAAGCATCTGTTTCTACAGTAAGAGACTGAGTCATCGATATGATAAAGTGTGGATTTCGCGATGCCCTGTTTCAGTCCTTCAAACTGCAACACGACATCCGCGGGCATCGGAAATTGCACAACTCTTAAGTTTAATGATCTTGTTAGATAAATTCGGAATCCATGTGGAATAATAAGCGAAAAGTTTTAAAGCACGCTTAAGAGCCTGTAGATTTGATAGAACCGGCAGGTCGCGAAGAGTTTTTAGACGATCGGGATCTGGTTGTAATTTGCCTTGAGACACAAGGTATTCGAGAATCTTTATCTCAGTTTTACAGAATTCGCATTTATCGGTATTAATCCTATCAGACTCGCGATTTCGTTATATTTTGACAGGTTTTCGTTGTGCTCACTTTTTGAGCGGGCGTAAATAATTATATTGTCGAGATAAGCAAAGTGATATTTCAATCTATGCGAAGTTATTATTTGGTCCGTTGGAAGCATGCAACAGCATTGATTATACAAAAGGTAGCCTTTTGAACTAAGAGAGTTGTCCATAGGCATCGAAATCTCTTAAAATTTTTCCATTCTCATGTAGCTAAATTTGGTGTAAAGTTTATTTGAGGTCTATTGCCGAAAAGTATTAATATTGACCTATTTCCGAAACAAATTATCGAAGATTGAGAAGTGAGTAATCGTCAAGTAGTGAAATTTTCTGATAACTTGCGAATAATCGATGACTAAACTACGACGATGTTTGTCATAGCGAGTGATCAGGACTTGAGCTGTCCACGGAGAACTACTAGGCTCGATCATATCGTCTTTAAGTTTTTTTTTTGAATTTCGGTGCTGATAAACTCACGGTCTTCTCCATTGAATCTTCGGGTACGTATAATGACTGGTCTCATAAATGTAGAAAGATGTTGAAAAGGTCTAACCGGACTGATGTCGACAGCTTGAGAGAGGCCACGACTAGATTCGACTAATGACCGCCCATGTGTATTCTCACGTTCTGATGGCGGTTCGTTAACTCAATCCCGAGGATGGCATCAGTACATAAATCAATCAGAATTTCAAATTTGACATCCTTGTACACTCGTTTGCGATACGTTAAGGTCACAATCATTTGACCGATAGTATACGTGTTGAAATTTTTAGTGGCTATTATTGTAACTCATTTTTTGGTCTTTTGACATGGATATTTAAACTATTCGCAGTATCGAAACGGATGAAATTACCATAGTCCTCAGTATCGAAGAGACATTATACTTTACGTTGCTCAATTAGAATTGTATAGATGACCCTGTTTTTCTTGAAACTATGTGTTACCGCTGCGATTTGTGAAACAGTATGTTGGAACTTCGACAATTGACAAACTCTGCCAAAATGTCCGACTTGTCCACACCTATTACAAGTACATTCCTCTGCAGGACAATTGTACATCAGGACGTCTGCATCGCGACTCGACGTTACATCCACTAGGCTAGCTGGTCCAGTAATGTAGATATACATTTTTGTATATTACTTTTGGTAGGAGATCGTATTCTAACGATCTATTAGAAACCTACCATATGTGTGATCCGCTAGCCGGATCACTGTTTTTCATGCTGCCACTGGCAATGAATTAGAATCAATTAGAATTGTATTAATAATCCTGATTTCATGGAAGTTTGCATTACTTCTGCGATTTGTGAAACAGTGTGTTGGAACTTCGACGGTTGACAAACTCGGCCGAAATGTCCGACGTTTCCACATCTATTACAAGTACATCCCTACGCGGGGTCTGTATACCTTGGATGTTATGTAATTCCACCACAAAAATAACATCTCTATTTTGATTTTGTCGTAGATATCACAATATTACTCTAGCTTACATCGGCGTCATGATTCTAAGAGCAAATCCGCCTGCTATCAGAGTCGTTCGCTATGAGCGCTAAGCGGGAAAATGATTGTTCAATGCGTTTCTCCGCGATTTCTATCGTCTTAGCTTGATCAAAAGCATTTGTAAATTGGTATTCTCAAGTAGTCTTTCGTTCATCCTTGATGATATGCCCATAATGAAAGCGTTCAACATCGCTTGATATTGATGTTCTGCAGCGGTTACATTTCAGAAGTCACATTCTACAACAAGTTGATCCAACGCATTCACATATTGTTGTATATCCTCGCATTCAAACTGATGACGGGCGCACAACATGTGACGAGGATACACCACGTTGACATGTTTGTCGAATACTGATTTGATGATTTCAATCGCTTGATCATGTTTTAGCAACTTGTACTGATTTGAAGATCTAGTGTTCACGAAATTGCGGAGAACCATGAGCTTGACTTTTTCGGGGCTTTGATGTATTTTAAGAATTCTTAAAATGTCGAGAGCTAGTGTTTCTAAATATCAGCTTATCCACGTTCATCATGTTGTATTACCAACTTCGAAGGTTGTAAGTATCGCGCAATATCAATCGATTCGGCCATTTGACAAATAAGTCTACTTAAATAAATTGAAATAAAGCTTGAGAAGTTTTATTGGACTATCTGAAAATAAAAGAAATCACAAATAAATAAATCATAACGAGTAAAACTGGAACGACAATCACCTTCTGTTTGGAATCGAAGGGATAAATTCGATAACTTCTAAAATAGGGTTTGAAATAAAACTTAGAAGCTTTATTGTACTATCTGAAAATAAATAAGTCACAAATAATTAAATCACTACTAGCAAGACAGACACGACACTTGTTATTAAATCAACGCCAGCTTTGTTGTAAAATCATCCATGTATTTTTGTTCTAATGTAAGAAATTCTTCTCGTATTTTTCTTTCTAAAATATTTATATTATCTAAATCCTTTTACTATTGTCGAATCCCTTTTTATGATTACTATAAAAAGAGCTGTCAACAACTGTGACATATTGGCATTGGTGTCGTCGGTTATCAATATAGAAATTTGTTATTGAGACAAAAGATATGGAGACAATAATATGGAGACAATAAAATATAGACAATAATGTGGAGACTAATTTGGAAACAGTAATATGAAGACAATAATTTGGAGACGATAATATGAAGACATTTGTATGTAAACAATAATATGGAGACAATAAGATGGAGACAATAATATGGAGACAATAATATATAGACAATAATATGAAGACAATAATATGGAGGCTATAATATATAGACAATAATATGAAGACAATTATATGGAGGCAATAATATATAGACAATAAAATATAGACAATAATGTGGAGACTAATTTGGAAACAGTAATATGAAGACAATAATTTGGAGACGATAATATGAAGACATTTGTATGTAAACAATAATATGGAGACAATAATATGGAGACAATAATATGGAGACAATAATATGGAGACAATAATATGGAGACAATAATATGGAGACAATAATATGGAGACAATAATATGGAGACAATAATATGGAGACAATAATACGGAGACAATAATATGGAGACATTAATATGAAAATATTTAAGCAATAATATTATGCCGATAATATGGAGACAATTATATGAAAATCATAATAAGGAGAATGTAATATGGAGATAATATGGGGACAATAATATGGAGACAATAATATGGAAGTATAAGTATGGAAACAATAAAATGAAGACAGTAATATGGAAACAAAACTACGGAGACAATAATATAGAGACAATACTATTGTAGAATTTATATGGAAACAACAAAATGAAGACAATAATATGATGAAAATGATATGCAGACTAATAAGTAGACAATAATACGGAAACAATAATACGGAGACATTAATATGGAGACAATAATACGGAGACATTAATATGGAAACAATAATACGGAGACATTAATATGGAGACGATAATACGGAGACATTAATATGGAAATAATACTAAGGAGACAATTATGTGGAAATCGCAATAAGGAGAAAATGATATAGTTAAATTTATATGGAAACCATAATATTGTTGCAATAATATGGATAAAATAATAAGGAAACAATAGTAAGGAGACAATAATGTGGAGACTAATATGGGAACAGTAATATAAAGACAATAATTTGGAGACGATAATATGGAGACAATAATAAGGAGACAATAATATAGAAACAATTATATAGATACAATAATATTGAAACTTAAATGAAGACAATAATATCGAGACATTAATATGGAAATAATAATGATACAATAATATGGAAACAATAATATGGATACAATCAAATCAGCTAACTGAGTCTACGTATTTAATATAATTATAAAATAAACAAAACATAATAATGCTAAGTCAAAATTTAATAATTAAATAATAAAATAATAATTGTTTTTAGATTTTTATAATTTAAATCAAGTTAAAATCAAAAATTGAAATTTAAAATAAACGTCATTTTTATGAATTGACTAATAAATAATAGACGTTGTATCATAATAAGAATTAGAGGTCATCAGGAATATGGAAATAATAGTAATGAGACAAGTATATGTAAACAATTATATGGTGAAAATAATATAGAGATATTTATATAGAATAGAATTTATTTAGAGTGGCCTTTGTGGTAAAATAGAACCATTTACAGCCCACCATAAAAATTAAAAGACAAGTTTACGTCCGATTAATGTTTGAACTTGTATGTAGAGTTATTGAATTGATTGCGGCTGAAAGTGTTATTTTAGTTCGTTTGCAAGAAGTATGGCGATCAAGGAAGTTTTGAAGTGTTTAAGCGACGTCAATGATTTTGTGTCTCGAGGAAGTTTGTTCCAAAGGCGTGGTGCAGCGATGGTGAACGCACGATATCCGTGATTACCGTTGTGGTGGGGGACGAAAAGTGAGTAGGAGCGATGACTTCTTAGGGAGAGACCAGTCGTCGTATAGGATGCGCTATCAGGAAGATATAGATAAGGATGGTTGTGCCGGAATTTGATTTGCCATGCAAGTGTGAGAATTTGAGAGGTTATGCGGCTCGGAATGTCGAGCCAGTTAAGGATGCGGAGGGTGTTGGAGATGTGGTCGTACTTGCGAAGACGGAAGATGACTCTAGCAGCCGTGTACAGAATCCTTTGTAAATAGTGAAATCGATATGCTGGACAGTTTACGAGAAGACCTAAGCAATATTCTAGACGAGGCATGAAAAGGCTGGAGATTAAAATAGCTGTCGATTTGACGTCGAGGTTTCTACGGACACTTCGGATGTCACGGAGGATGAGGGAGCATGAACTGATCTTGCTACGAATGAAAGGCAGAAACGAGAGATTATTGTCAAAAGGGACACCGAGGATTGTCATGATAGTCACTTCTGGTAGACGGAAATTGTGTATGCATACTGGAAAATCGAGGGTGTAAGAGTGGCGCGGTGTTATCCACATCATGTTAGATTTCTCGTTGTTTAAAAACATACGGATTGAACAAAGATATGCGTGAATAGCAGAGAGGCAAGACGATGCATCGGAAGCGAGGTTGGATGCAGATGTGAGTGTGCATGATGCATAGATTATTATATCGTCAGCGTACTGAATAACTTCAAAGCCGAAATGGACCACAATGGAAGATAAATCACCAAGAAGAAGGGTGAAAAGAAGCGGCCCTAGAACGGATCCTTGTGGTACACCGCAGCTGAGAGGAACCGGCGCAGAAGAGTTGGAGTTGGAGACTACGTGATAAGAGCGATTTGAGAGGTAGGATTTGAACCAAGAAATGACATGAGAGGAGAAGCAGTAACGTTGTCTGAGACATAAGAGAAGTATAGTGTGATCAACTACATCAAAGGCGGAGGATAAATCAAGTGAAATTACAAGGCTTACTAGATGTTTGTCAAGAGCAAGAAGTAGATCATTGGAGAGTTTTGTGCATGCGGTCATAGTAGAATGTTGTGGTCGATATGCTGATTGAAAAGGTGGAAACATAGAATTTGATGATATGTAGTTGCTTACCTGTCTGAGGATAAGATGCTCGAAAAGTTTTGAGATGGTCGGAAGGGTTGATATTGGTCTATAGGAGGAGGCGGAACTTGGATCAAGATGATGCTTCTTTAATAATGGGCGAACTATGGCATGTTTGAACGACGAAGGGTAGTGTGATAAATGGATAGACATGTTGAAGACACTTGTGAGATAAGGGCTGATGGTGTCACTTAGTAACTTTAGAATGTATGTTGGAACAGGATCGAGAGAAGAGGTTGAATTGGGTCATCGTGCTAGGCATCAGTTACGCTTTCTATAGATAAAAGTGAAAAGTGAAACAGTTCAGTATGATATGGGGCAAGGTAGGAGAAACTAGAAGATAATGGTACGTGGATTGAGGTCAAAGTTCGAGCTATTTTGCGTTGCAAATGAGATGCGAATTTGTTGGAAGAGATAGAGATAGACGTAACGGATTTGTTTCGACCTAAAAGGTTATTAATGGATTTCCACGGGTATTGATGATTGTCACGCAAAGATGTTTTGCTTTGCCAGTATGAGGAGCATTTTGAGTTCAAAAGATATCAATATTTGCGTCGAAAATCGAGGTATTCTGAGTAAGATGAGTTTAATAGCTCGGTGATATTACGACGACGGAATCTTGAGTGCATTCGGTGAAGGTGTCGTAAGGAGCGCTTGGCTCATCGGCAATCGCTATTGAACCAGGGCGCTCCTGACTGACGGCGAGGCGTACATTGTTTGAACGGCAAAATCATATCGAGTATGCCAATAAGTTCAGTGCTGTACATGTTGGTTAAGTCGTCAAGTGAAGTGTTAGTAAAGGCGGCAAAAATTAGGAGTGGGGACGAGAGAAGGTTTATACGCAAGTTATTTAGATCAAGTTGTTTTCATGGACGATATATATGGGGATGAGTAGGGTGTGAAGGATCATTGGTTTTAATGTTAATGGTGAGAAGGTAATAGTCGAATAGGCCCACATCTTTCACAGAAACGGTGCTGCAAGTAGACGATGATTGAACAAAGATGTAATCAATGGTGCCACCTTGGATATGAGTGGATTCAGTAGGGATATATCTGAAGCCAAAGTCTGATAATGTCTTGAGTAGGTGTGACGAGTGAGCGCATGATGGTCTGTCAAGTCGAATGTTGAGGTCACCAAGAATAATGACGGGAGATGATGTAATGCTTAGGTTAGAGAGCATATCAAAAAGTTCGTCAAAGAATGTAAGACATGGTGCAGATGAGCCTGGTCGATAGATAAGGGCGAAACAAATTCGTCTACTGAAGTGTATAGCGTTAAAGCACATCAGCTCGAATGACGTAGGGGCAACTGGAAAGTTTAGAACATGTAACGATATAGCGGGCAAAGAAAAGGAAAGTAGACCATCATGGTTGATTCTTCCCGGATCACCATGTCGAGCACGTTCAGCAACGTTCAGGTTAAGCGATACGAGTCTTCGAATGGATATGTCGTTTGTGGAATGCCAAGATTCGGTTAGGCAGAGAAGTGAAAGTGAGTTATTTTGGAAGACTTCGAGAGCAAGTTCAAGTTTATGGAGTAAGAAACGAATGTTGATGAGACTGATGTTAAGTGAGTATTTAGAAGGAGAATTTGGGGAGGATGATTTTGAGTTAAATGGCGCGAAACAACCCAAGGAAGAGGAGGGAGAATCAGACAATTTTCGCCTCGTTGTTGTTTGCGATTTATCATGATGTCATATGGAGGGTGGTGATATATTTGCTTGAATTTCGGAGGAGATTAAATGATTTTTTTGCAAACGAATAACTCGGTTATTGCGAATTATAAATTTATGCGAAGGATTCGCCAAACGTCTTTCGTGTAATTGTTTCCTGAGTAATTTTAGTGCTTTCATTAATTTTAGTGCTTATTATCCGACTCTTTTAAGTCGGATAATAACTTAGCGGAACATAACCCACACAGAAAATCTCGTGTGAAAAATTCCCTGAAAACTTGGCGTGGCACTTTTACGGAAGAATATATCGGACAATCCAACGCGGTACACTTTAAATCTAGTGAAACAAACTCCCCTTGTGTGATAATAGGTGACAAGGATGGTAATACACAGTTTGGAATCTGTATAGCGCTAGCAGCAAGAGAAGGATTGAATTGCAACACAGAATCTCCAAGACGAGTTGTTGAGATGTCGTTGTAGAGTAATGTGGAATTTTCACTATTTAGAGGTAGATGGCTTTCTACAGATCGTGATCGGTTTATTTCTTTAGAATTACCGTTTTCACAGTTTTGAGCATAACAGTCCACGCAAGTACGACCAGCTTTAGCACAGATGCAACTTCGACATATTGAGTTTTTACTGTTACAGGAACAGCAACGTGAAGAAGTAGACATTACTCGGTTGGATGTTCTTGAAATAGTTTTGCTTGCATTGGTTTGCTCCATCTGTCGCGGTTGTCGTTTGTGCCAATTGTCGTTTGTGTCGCGGTTGTTGTATTCACTTTAGATCTCAATGTATGTTATTTTATTGCAAGTAGTTGATAGTTAGCAGCTAAGAATTTCAATCTGAATTTAAAATAATTGAAATGAAACAATTATATGTAACAATAATATGGAAAAAATAATATAGATATATTTATATGGAGACAATAATATTGTGGCAATAATAAGGGTGAAAATAATATGGAAACAATAATGAGACAATAATGTGGAGACTAATATAGAAACATTAATATGATGACAATAAATTAGAGACGATAATATGGAGACGTTTGTGTGGAAACGATAATATGGATACAATTATTTGGAGACAATAATACGAAAAACGATAATATAGAAACAATAAGAAGGAGAAAATAATACGAAAAACATAATATGGCTACAATAATATGGAAGCGATAATAAGGAGACAATAATATGAAAATAATTGAAATGAAGCAATTATATGTAACAATAATATCGAGAAAATAATATAGATATATTTTTATGGAAACAATAATATGAAGACAATAGTATGGAAAAAATAATATACAAACAATAATATGGAAAAAATAATATACAAACAATAATAAGGATACAATAATGTGGAGACTAATATGGAAACAGTAATATGAAGACAATATTTTGGAGACGATAATGTGGAGACATTTGTGGGGAAAAATAATATGGATACAATAATATGAAGACAATAATAAAGAGACAATAAGATAGAGTCAATAATATGGAAATTAAAATGAAAACAATAATAAAGAGGCATTAATATAAAAACAATATTATAGAGACAATAATATAGAAACTTAAATAGATACATTAATATGGAAATAATAATAATGAGACAATAATTTGGTAACAATAATATTGAGGCAAAATATGGAGAACATAATATGGAGACATTTATATGGAAACAATCATATGAAGACAATAATATGGAGATAATAATATAGAAAAATAACATGTAGACATTTATACGGACGCAATAAAATGAAGACAATAATATGGAGACATTTTGCGGAGACAATAATATGGAGATAATATTATGAAGACAATAATAAGGAGGAAATAATACAGAAACAATTATATAGATACAATAATATGGAAACTAAAATGGAGACAATAATATCGAGACATTAATATGAAAATAATAATGAGTCAATAATATGAAAACATTAATATTGAGGCAATAAAATGGAGAACATAATACGTCTACAATAATCTGGTGTTTTATTAACAAAAAGGCCTTTTACGCCTCCTCGCTATGCGGCTTACAATGTCTTACAATGCAATAAACAAACAAAAACTAATGTCATAATGAGTAGATATAAGACAAAGATTTTGATGATAAATGCTGGCATAAAGATATATGCAGCAGTGCAGAGCATGG
Source organism: Pomphorhynchus laevis (assembly GCA_012934845.2). Lineage (NCBI taxonomy): Eukaryota > Metazoa > Acanthocephala > Palaeacanthocephala > Echinorhynchida > Pomphorhynchidae > Pomphorhynchus > Pomphorhynchus laevis. The sequence continues at coordinate 59,779 of WNNJ02000842.1, read as the reverse complement.
TTGCAAAAAAATTGCAAATTCATATCGTGGTTACAGAATATGGCTACAATAATTAGGAAACAACAATAAGGAGAAAATAATTAAAATGAAACAATTATATATAACAATAATATGGAGAAAATAATATAGATATATTTAAATGGAAGCAATAATATTGTGTCAATAACATGGAGAAAATAATATGTAAACAATAATGAGACAATAATGTGGAGACTAATATGGAAACAGTAATATGAAGACAATAATTTGGAGACGATAATATGGACACATTTGTGGGAAACAATAATATGGATACAATAATACGCAGACAATAATACGGAAACGATAATATAGAAACAATAAGATAGACAATAATATGGAAACTAAAATGGAGACAATAATAAGGAGACAATAATATAGAAACTATAAGATAGAGACAACAATATGGAAGTTAAAATTGAGACAATAATATCGAGACATTAATATTTAAATAATAATGATACAATAATTTGATGAGAATAATATTGGGCAAAATATGGAGACAATAATATGGAGACTTTTATATGGAAACAATTATATGAATATTGCTATAATAATATGAAAAAATGATATGGAGACATTTATATGGAAGAAATAAAATGAAGACAATAATATGGAGACATTAATACGGAGGCAATAATATGGAAATAATATGAAGACAATAATAAGGATACAATATTATGGAAACAATATGATATAGACAATAACATGGAAACCAAAATGGAGACAATAATATCGTGACATTAATATTAAAATAATAATGAGACAATAATTTGGAAAACTAATATTGATGCAATAATATGGAGAAAATAATATGGAGACATTTATATTGAAACAATAATATGACGACAATGGTATAGATACATTTTATTTGTTTGGGAACAATAATAGGGATACAAAAATTTGCAGAAAACAAAATGAAGACATTAACATATAAGCAATAAGATGGAGATAATTATTCTGAGACATTAATTAGGAAGCAATTGTATGAAGATAATAATATGTAGAAAATATTATGGAGACATAATATGCAGGCAATATTATGCATACAATAATATAGAGACAATAATAAGGGGACAATAATATGACGACAATAATAGAGAGGCAATAATATGGAGACGATAACACGGAAACAACACATTGTTTTTATGTCTTTATTCGATATCAATAAGGATACTTTCTTCGGCAAAATTATTGCAGCTGCAATTCGGCTGCAGTATACATATGCAAGTATCAGTGTTGTAAAATGTTCGAATATGTTACAATAAAATTATTGAAGAGTTGTATCATCTCAAGAAAGGTTTAGATTACTTGCAAACGTCATCGGAAGGTTCTTTGTTACACAGAATTTAAATGCGGGAATAAAGGGAATTGATGATATTATATGTGGTTGCAGGTAAGTTTTTCTTTTAAATTTTGTTATTTCATTTGAACGTTCGTATTTATTCATTTACTCAATATAAGTATAAAATTTTATTTTCGTTTGTCTCGTATTTTTTCCATGATCATTTGTTTTTTCTTGTTAACTTTAATCAAGAAAATATGTAGAGAAAATGAATGTAATATAAGTAATTGTCACTCTTTTAAATTCTGTAAATTATACATTAATAAATATAACATTAGCACTGATATATTCAAACGAGATCAACATAAATGAGGTAACATCTTGCATATCAACATAAGTTCATACATATCAAGAACAGTATAATTCTATCAAAATTAACAATTTAGCGCATAATCGGACAGATATTATTTACTGACAATCAGTCATTTGTACTTGATTTATGACTTGATTTTTTGCCAGAACTTCATTTCATTTGAATAAAAAAAACCTGTTTCACAATTAAAACTTTTGAATGTGACATCTCGAAAGTTCGAAATATCAGATTCTGTTAGTTTAGTGAGATTGAATTATAAATCAATTTTCAGATGTACAAAAGAATATGATATACTGGTTACTTTAATATATAAAGTTAAGAAATATATTGATAATAAAGATATTATTGTTGTTTTCATGCCTGCTAAGAGTGCTGATAGGTTGTTTTGAATAAAACTCTAATGTTAAATGAGGAAACTATCTTGATCGATAAATTTAGAAAATTCAATGGTGACCCTACATTAAAACGACAATCTAAATATAAAATTTTTATCAGAAAATTACGAACCGAAGAAAAATAAGTAATTCCATGTTAAATAAGTTTATTTTCAAAATTCCCAAGCATATCAATATACTATTAAAATTACAGGACCCTGTTCATTTTGCCTGATCCATCATAGTAACATATAATGCTCATTCATATGTGGTAAGTACATAATTAATGCAGTAAATGATAAATTAAGCAATTTTCTTCTGTAAAGGATACATGTGGTTCACAAGACGGTTAAAGAATATTGATTTTACTGATATAATAATGATGTCGACTGATTTTTTATCACCTTTTACAAACATTCCATTGTTATAGGCTATTATGTTAACATCTTAGTTACCTAGTGATACTAAACTTGGAAAATATTTAACATATGATGATTGTGTTTATTACTGATACATGCCCCGCAAACATTAACTTTCTGTTTGAAAATGAAATGTGAGAGCAAGCTGATGTTTTGTCGATGGGTAATTCTCTTAAACCAGTCAGTACTAGCTGAGCTATATATAATGCAACGAAAATCTAAGTATTTTAAAGATATTGATGGAATTCATACCATGTTTAGTAATGTAGATGATTAGTTTATTCTAAAAAACTTTTGACTCTGATTGTATATTAGATAAATTAAATAAAGTCGATAAATACTTTCAATGGGTCATAATACAATCAATGGACCTAATGTAGATAATGCGTTTATTCTAAAAATCGTTTGACTCGTATTTCCTATTAGATAAATTAAATAACGTCCATAAATGCATTTAATGGAATTTAATAAAAGAGAAATACTTTCAGTTATCCTTCATCGAGGTGCACATACAGAAATCTTGCACAACCAAAAAAATTGGTGTTTTAGAGAACTTCATAAATATCCTGATATTTCTTTATCAATATTTGTAAAGAAATATTTATGAAGAAATATTTATGAAAAATTATCTTGATATTTATTTTGTAGGCTAGAAAAGCAACATTTCTGCAAAGTGGAAGATTTCAGCGGCTTCGTTACTTTTCTTAAAAGTCAAGAAAAATTTTCTTGCAGTTATTTAAATAAGTAAACGGATGTTCTAATTTATACCGGATATCCTACTTGGGCTATTCAAAACATAAAAAACGTACAAAAAACGTATATTTTTAAAACATAAAAAACGTTAAAAAACAAATGTTATATGTTTTTTCTTGTCAACAACAATTTCTTGGCAAGAAAAAACAAATAATATACAAGATTTTTCATGTCAACCACTGGTTCGGGTGTAGGATCGTGGAGGCAGTGCACGAACCAAACTACTCTAGACATCGTGATCCTAAGCGACAGACCAAAGTTCTCTTTCAGATAGCCCAAGGCGGTCTTCAGTCAGTTTTGAGATTTGATCTCTCCACTGGTATAGAGATCTACCTCGTGGTCTCTTTCCAGAGAGTAGGGTCTGGAAAACCCTCTGAGGAAGGCGATACCTAGACATTCTCAGCACGTGTCTTAGCCATATCAGCTGACTTTCTTTGATGTGGAGAAGCAACGACTTTACTCCGAGTCTATACCCGGATAACCGAATTTCTAGCATTATCTCTAAGGCTAAGACCGGACACACCTCGAAGGAATCTCATTTTGGTAGCTTGGCCCGAAAACTCAACTCCCGCTTCACCACGGCAGACCTGTACAAAAAACGCATTGCTGCGTTAGCTGCACAAATCAGCTTATCAATCTCCTTGATGTTCCTGCCGTCCCTCGAGAACAATACCCCATGATACTTAAAATCTTCCACATCAGGAAGAACCTTTTCCCCAATCCGGATTGACATTGGCACCTGAATTCGAGATGAACACATAGAGACAGTCTTGGAGGTACTAACTAACATCCCTGCCGCTTGGAATTCTATCGTGAATCAAACTAGTAGGTATTGTAAGTCCTCAAGACAAGAAACCAACAAGACAACGTCATCTGCAAAAAGCAGAGATGGTATCATGATGGAACCGAACTGAATACCGACATCCGTCAGAGCAGCCGTCTTGAAATTTTGTCCATGTAAACAAGGAATAAAAGTGAAGACAAAGGACAACCCTGACGAAGCCTAACGCCTACTGAAAATGGTTCAGACTTCCTACCTAGAACATTAACACAACTCATACTTTGCTACTTCTACAAGAGAAGGTATATTCATTGGATTAAGAAGACTTCTAAAATGATCTTTTCAACAACGAAGAATTTCTTCAATGTCAGTCAGCATATATCCTCTTGTGTCATAAACAGTTTGAGGATCGTCCTCCAGAACATCTTCGAAGCTAAGTTACGGAGGCCTCTTTCCTTACAGTAGCGATGTTGGATCATCAAAAGATATCGGGAACGGGAGATAGCCGAACAAACAAAATCACTCCGATAACTCCAACGGCAGATTGGACAATGGACGACAAGGCGGAAGATAGTCTCGGAGACCTGTTTCCTTACAGTAGCTATGTTGGATCATCCAAGGATATCGGGAACGATAGATAGCCGAACAAACAAAGACAATGCAAATGACAATCAACAAATTTACAAAATATAAATCAAATGCGAAGAGCAATGGTCAACTCACTCACCACTGAGCAGGGTAGAGACCTAAAGTTTGACATCGATACCGGTGTAGAGATCAAATCTCAAAACTGGACGAAGACCGCCTTGGGCTATCTGAAAGAGAACTCTGGTATGTCGCCTAGGATCGCGATGTATGGAGTAGTTTGGTTCGTGCACTGCTCCCATGACCCGACACCCTAACCAGTGGTTTTCAGGAAAACTCTTGTATATTATTCGTTTTTCTTGTCAATAAAATGTTGCTGTAAATAAAGTTAAGAATATTCAGTAGGTCATTAACTTAAGACAAAATATTTAGGTATGTAATTTATTGATGATTGATAGAACAGAAAATAATCAACTTAAAATTTCACACAAATATTAATAAAAGTGTCCAAATATTAATAAAAGTGTCCAAAATAAAGAATATATTTAAACGCAAATGAGAATACAACAAGGATAGCATTGCATATAAAATAGCGTGTTAAGACTGTTATAATGTATATATGTAATTAAACTATTTAAAATTCAAATGTGATGCAATAAGATCAATTTGGGCAGTGATTATCAAAATGCATTGAACAATATAAATATTTAGTTAGAAAATGAGTAGAATCTGGTGTACTTATTAACCACTCTTAAAAATTTTTAATAATAATTTTTTAATTATCCAAAATTGTACAATTACATTGTCAAAATCAAACATTATAATTATCATTGATGAGCCTTTCAGTTCATTGAACTCTTAGTTGACCATTTGTACGATCGACCGTCCAGACGAATTTGGGCACGGAAGACGCGGTCCTCTGAGGTACATTGAAATCACCCGCGTGAGTGCTAAGCTGATCTTTCGACTCATAGCACTGATCACCTGGTTGAACCTCGTCTTATTTTAGCCGCTACCATCTCAGTGATGCGCTTCAGAACGATGGACGTTGATGGTCCCGCCCTAACTAAGAATGAAACAGTCATGGGGAAGGAAATACCTTGCTCTATATATTGACAATCCGTTCTGGGTATCGCACGTTCCGACGTTCCTTGTGGTATGTATGCGAGGTCTATGGGCATTTGTTTGAATACGAGTGAGCATTGCAGTCGAAAATCACTATATCTAAGAAGGATCGCTCACATTGATTGTCAAAACGTTCTGTGCAGACCACGTTCGCTCTGGCATCTCTGTCCTTAGTGTCACCGGCCATGGCCATTAAACACTTCATTTTCGTGGACAGGAGTAAATCTTTAAATAGTAATCATAAAATTGGCTTTGACAAGAATAAAAGCATTTTTAAAAATATTTTAGAAAAAATATGAGAAGCATTTATAAACATGAAAATAAACATATATGGATGATTAACAACAAACCTGATGTTGATTTCATGGCAAGTGCTTAATCCTAGCTATATATTTGCTAGCCACATTATAATATGTGATGTACGTTGCAATTATTAATCCAACAGAATGTACAGTTTATGGATTTTAGATAATATATACATAAATCCAGGCTTTAAGTTATTCGAAATAAACCAAATTAGCATGAATCACACTTAATTTCCCTTCCCCATGCAGCATACTAATAAAACCATTATATTGAGCTTAACTCTTTAAAGTTGGATCACCTCTTACTTTCTAAATTTATCGTTCAAAAGTGATTTTCCCAGTGTAATGTATTCATTTTTTCTTAAAAGGACAAAACAACCTCCTTATCATACATGCAAACAGCGATATAGTACTTTTCAAATGCTTCCTTAACGCTATTTGGCAAAATATTCAAATCATTACGTTTCCTCGTATATTTTGAAATTGATTTATTATTCAAGTTTATTAAAATATCTATATTTGGTATCTTTAATTGCTTGGCTTGCCTATTCTGAGCATCTAACTACGAAAACAGTTTTTGTTCATTCAAATGAAATTTTGCAGTAAATTTAGGTCCAAAATTAAGCACCAATAACTAATCTTCAGAGTCAATACTCAATCTGTCCAGTCATGTACCAAACTACAACTTATACTAAACTTATGTTGATCTTTAATAGTCTTTATATTATCATTGTATTTTATTTTGTTTTTTTTTATCTCTGTTGTTGTTTTTAACTCATTTTGTTGTTCAATGTGAATTTCAGTTTGATATAGAGGAAGTTCTACATCAAACAGAAATCATATTGCATAAGTTCAAACTAATCATTTGAACTTTTGAAAAATGGTAATTATCATATAACTAGCAATATTTTGGAACTGTTTTATATAATTTTATCCTGATGATGATATTAGTTAGCTAACGAAAATTCGATTTCAATAAAAGTTCTATTCACTCTCTTTTTTGATTAGTTCATAACAAATCTCTATATTGATAACCATTGACACCAGTACCAATATGTCACAATTGTTGACCACTCTTTAAATTTTTTTGTAAATATTATTTTTACAAAAAATATACACAAATATGGGTTCCCGCATATAGGCCCATTAATATTTCAGTCATCAATTCAGTCACGTTCCATTGCCGAGTAAACGCTATTATCGTCAGACATCATCTTGTTTTTCGAAGACCTGGGACTCCTCATGCATGCTGATGCAGCACGTGCTATGGCAAAGCCAATTCGCCTCTTCAAATGGCTGAGATTGTCTGAATTAGGCTAACGATTATGCTAAGCATGTTTGACCGCGACAAGCAGTAGGAGTTGCTTGGCCGCTTTGCCAATCCACCGGAAATTTGTCGATTCTACGACTCGTTAAATAGTAATCATAAAAAGGGATTCGACAATAGTAAAAGGATTTAGATAAAATAAATCTTTTAAAAAGAAAAATACGAGAAGAATTTCTATACATGGATGATTTTACAACAAAACTGATATTAAAGACTGTTTTAGTTAAGCTAAACAGTCTTTTTACAGTTTGTTCTAGTAAATGTATTTTACTCATATCGTGGATCAATATTTACTATATATTACTTATATCGATATATTACTTATCGTGGATCAAGCTAAACTCATACTCGTTAATCCTAAATAAGCGCTTGTCCTTTTTTCGAGCGGTAGAGAGTCTGTAGTATCTTTATGGGATCTAGTTCCAGAATTAGCAAACACCGAGACTAATAGGATCCATCATCCTCCTGACTGATGGGGAACGGAGTATAATCCTTACAGACAGAGAAACGTCTATTTCATCGGATATAGATACGTCGATTAACAGTGACAGAAATAAGTCTGAAAATTTCAAAACCGATTATAACAACTGAGAAATAGAGAACGTCGGATCAACACGGGCATCAAAGAGCCAAAATGAAACAGATTCCCATGAACTCCTATTATTTCGAAATGACGACGAAACTGACAATCAGTATGATTGCAAAAAAGATTGTGAAGAGCTCTGAAATATCTCGATGATTATGTCTTGTAGAAGAAAACACCGAAATTCAAATCAAGGGGTGATTGTCGTATATTTTACTCGCTGCCATTTATTTGTGATTTATTTATTTTCAGGTAGTCCAATGAAACTTCTCAAGTTTTATTTCAACAGAACTAGTATTAATGTAGTAACAAGTATTTTAGAATAGTATTTTATCCCTTCGATTTTTTTATTATTTTATCTTGGTGTTAATTTTGTTTAAGTTACGATTTAAAATGTTGTTTAAAGACTGTTTTAGTTACGCAAAACAGTCTTTAAACAGTGTGCTAAATAGTAAGCGTCTTTGCTACGTTCTTTGTTTTAAAAACGTACTTTATTTTTTAAATAAGTTTTTGTAAATAATTGTTATTTAATGAGTATTGTTTATTTTTATAAAATATTTTTGATTTTTGTTGCATTTTTTAACAGAATGCACATCTAATTGTTTGAAGTTGTGAGCAATGTAAATCAATTACATATAAACTTCCTGAACATTTTATCGCAATTTTTTCTAATAAAGATATGAGTCAGCTATCAAAAATTCGTCTAATTTTTGATCAACAATAATTATTTAAATTATCTCCTATTTCAAGCATTAGAGTAAGCATTCAATTTTTCGGACATGTGCCAATGTAATTTTGTAGTTAAATTGGCATTTAAACTAGGTATCTGGATTGTTTCTCTTTAGTTTTACTGATATATGCGATATATATTGATATCCTGAACTTTAATTTAATTCGGAGTGGCATAATAATATTTTAATATGCAAAATCTGTAAATTAGTAAATGTTAATTGTTCGCTTATCCAAGCTTACCATATAATAATCGGCGATTTTGTAGAACATCAAATACGGTTAAAAAAGTGCTTACAAATCTTTTCAAAAAAGATTAGGTTTTGAATATGATATTATATTACAATTCAATGTTTCATAGTAATGATATCTAATATATTATTATAGACTATACGATAATAGTCTAGTATATGTTTTTAATTAATATTAAAAATATTAGTTTTAATATGCATTTTTATGTATTTAATTAAATGTTTGAGTCTTTTTCTTTTGTAGCTTCCATCCTTTTGACAGTTTTGTCGCATCTAAACCATTTTAGATAGAGCATCTACAATATAAAAAGTAGTATGGAGAAAATAAATTTAGTATCAAAACATAGTTCTGTTTTTTAGCGAAACATTTTCCGATATTGTATCTTCGTCAATATAAGCATTAATGCCTCAATATTTTAAAATAAAATGAGATATTACAGTAAAATACTATATTGCAATTCAATATTGTATAGTAATGATATCAAATAGATCTTAACATTTTAAAATTATAAATTCATTTTTAATTTAAATTTCTTTTATGTTAAATTTACATTTAAAATTCAAAAATAAATAGATTTTAATATTCTCCATCTTTAACTAAGCTGAAATTTAAAAAGCATTATATAAATGCCGGTAATGTATATTTTTCATGTACTTAAATGTTTTCATTACAAGAAAGTTGTTCTATAGTCAAAATGATCATTACGTTAAAGTTTGCATGAGATTGGAAATTATCGTATTTGTGAAACTGATTATTGACATTAAAAAGTGTTATCTCGTCGTTTATGGAGATAATAATATTATTTGAAAATAATGCAATGTAAATTGTTATATTTAACAATATTGTAAATTAATTATATTGTAATTAATTTCTTCTGTGGGGAATTTTGTGGAATTGCTATAAAAATAGTTTTAATTTTTAAGAATCTAAAGCATAAAAGTTGTATTTTCTTAACTTGAATAATAAGATCAATTAAACGCTACATTCAGGACGCTATGTAGTCTAGTCTTTCAAGAGAAGTTAAGAATAATAGTACTTTTTATAACACACTGTTTAAAATTACTAAAACAAGGATGAAGATTGTAGATTTGTTAAATTTCAATAGTAAAATAAGAAAAAAATATTCTCAGCAAATCCTTCATCAGATGAATAGCTTTCAGCATATCAACATGTCTTCATCTATCAACTGTTTTGGGGTATGTTAACAATCCGCTGTAACCGATGTGTTATTGCTGACATATCTACAAAATACAGAATAGTAACTACAGTATGCTTAATGAGCCTTGAAAGTAGCGAAATGTACATTCACGAAATATATAAATGTCGAAGAATGCTGATGATATTACCTTTCTTAAAGCTGATATATGCTTTTACCACGGATACATGCATGTGAATTAATCTTCGACGTAATGCTCTTACCAATCCCGTGTCATAGTTGATCGGTATTCCTTCTAATCACAGTAATATAAAGATAAATTACAAAATATCGCATCTCAAACAAAAACTTCAATTATGTCACAGATATTATTAAGGACATGTTATCTTTGAAAGTTGTGTTATACTTGAAATAAAAAATACTACGAAATTACGCCAAAAAATTCACTGCAATCACATAAATACTTTATAAACGCATCCGACAATATCAGTTAGGGTCGTAATAAATTAATCAATAAATATCAACGTTATTCAGGGATAATAATTCTGCAGAAATTGCAAATAATTATAATACGTTGATTTCGCAATACTGATTATATTGCTAAAAATCAGATATAAAATTTAAATTTATATATTTGCTACCATATACTATCAGCTACATAGTTGTTGAAATCCAGATAAATAAAAGTATATAATATTCTATAAGAGCAGGAATTTTCTTGCCATTGGATAATTTTTATTAACAAATTTATTTTTCACATATGCTTTAACACCAACTAAGAAAATCACATGCTTACGTAGGACTGGAGAACAAATTATAGCCATAAAAGTGTTACTAACGACCGCTAAATACATCGATTTTTTAGCATTCTATTGGCATTTATTACATTATGATTTTGATAGGTTATACAATATTCAAACAGTAATGTAATGTTTTACTGGATATACATGTACTTGTATCAATTAAATCCGATAAAATATTTGTCATCTAAATCTATACAAATTTATTATCTGAAAACGACCAACGCAATTTTTTAGTATTTCATAAATTGTTATAAAGTGTATTAAATATATAAATCAACGTATCTTTTAAGCATTGCTCAAGCAAAACAAGAAAATATAATAGATTATTTTAATCGTTATATATGTCAAATCTCTAAAAGAAAGATTGTGAAAAATTGTAATCAAAGGAAGCAAGTATGAACTCCTATAATGCTAGAATGAACTGGTAGATACTAACCCCATGGATATTAGATAAAAATATAATATTGAATATACAAATGTTTCGCTGATTATGTCTCAACCATTTGACCTACTGATAATAAGAATATGTCGATTATACTTACTACCGAAAGAGTAGAAATCAATTTTCGAAATTTATCATAAACATATAATTTTCCGATTATCTTTTAAAACCAAATTTAATGACGAAATCAAGTATTATACATTCCTTGTAGCACATCACCAGAGCTCAGGCGCGACTTTGGTGCACCTGGGCAATCTCGGGATTAGTTTCCTTTTCTAGAGGACGTCCACCAGAGCAAATACTAAGATTTCTAATGCTCTTCATGTCGAGACTAACGACTATCGTTAGTGCCGATTGGGCTCTCAGGGGTGTGCAGATTCTGAGTGATTCAATCAAAAGGCGTCCCGTTGGTATTTGCTGGTGGGGCCACATATCTCCTTCATTAAATTAAAAGACGCCGTTTAATAAAGAAAAGGATGACTTTATTAACTAATTTGGTTCGATTTATTGTTTTCTTTTACATTAGGTGCAAGTTTGTAGTTCTTAAGAATATCTCTAACTAACATTACTAGTGATTTAAAATATATAACAGCTATCCGATATTATTTGCACATTTATGTATAAACGTAATAAAATTGACTGTTATTTCTTTGATTTCCAAAACGGCATGAAACAATATTTATTTCCAAAATCTTGTATAAGATTGTAGTAAGTTAAAACAAGCTAAATTTAGATGATACATTTTCTAGTTCTTAGCAAAAAACTAAGGTGTTCAAATCATTTAGTTGTGCTAATTATATATATCCTTGTTTTCGACACAATACGAGTTTTAGTTGTGCTAATTATATATATCCTCGCTTTCGACACAATACGAGTTTATATTATCAGGCAATAATCATTACACCGGTGTGATACTTTGCTTCGATTGCTAAGCATTAATCATCTTGAAAGGTTATGATTAAGACTATATATACTTGTGTTATATAAAAATTAAATGTAGAATCAACTGTTGAAATTGACAAAAGCTTGTGTCTACAAATATTTGGAGTTGTGTGCTTGAGGCACAACTCTAAATTGAAAGAAGACATGCAGTGATCAATGTGACTAAAGTCTACTACTCTCTTATTATTAACCAAAATAGAGAGAATCTAAGAAATTCAGATGATTCTAGGCAATCAACATATGTAGTTGTTTAGCTTTGAAAGTAATGTTTCGACATGTATGCACAAATGTTGACAACAAACTTCACAAGTTGATATTAATATGGGAGTAAGAGTGAGAATGTCGATGAGGATACACGGATTAAAAAAATCAAAATGATATTTTTACATTTGTACCGCTGCACAACTTAGAAATATTACTCATTAGGCTATGTCCACTAAAGTACTTAAATTATCTGACTCATTGGTTTATCGAGGAATAATACAAACCTAACATGAAGATTTTAATATATTCAAATATTTTTATTTCGATGGCAAATAAGATTATTTTAAATTTTAAAATGAACCAAATAGAGTAAATATAATTAAATACAATAAAAAATATTCTAAAAGTAATACCACCTTGTGGTGAACATCCTGTGCAAATGACTTTTGTTTGATCAGTGCATATGCATCTCGTACAATTATCTGGTAGTGTGAATTTAACTCCTATTCTGAAAAGGCCGACTGAAGTTTGACAAAGTCCACTTGGAATTCCTAGAAAAGAATACATTTTTAAACCGACTACACCCGATATTTCGACAAACAAAATCACGTAAGAATATGTTCCTCTGAGATAAAATTACAAGAAATATACCTCTATAGTTGTTAGTGCTAGCTATTGTTAATACTAAAAATATGTAATTGTCGTAGTTAACTGGTTTCAAGCCTACTAATTACAGTTTTTAAAACCGTAATACAATAAAGCACAATAAAATGTAATATAATTTAGCACAGTAAAGCAATAATATCATGAGCACTTGTAATAAATTTTTACGTTATCGGTGTGATACTTTGCTTCAATTGCTAAGCATTGATCATCTTGAAAGTTTACGAATAAGACTATCTATATATTTGTGCTATCTAAATATTAAATACAGAATGAACTGTTGAAATTGACAAAAATTACTATAAAAATATCAAACGAAATTTTCATCAAATTTATACATATAACACTATCACAATACAATATATACTATCACATACAATAACTTCAACAAACAGTGATTTGGGATATTAAATCCTATTAACGAATAAAGCATAATTAAACAAATATTTTATTATATTATTACAAGTAATATTTTAATATTGCATAATATTGAATTCTTGTAATATCATAATATAGCAAAGAATATTCTGACATAATAGAATTTGATAGCGACGTTCTGTTGAATAATGTGTATCTATAAGTTTAATTATTGGACAAATTGTTATAAAGAACTGTAATAGATATAATTACATCTTTTATATCATAAAACGTATAGTTATATTATCGTTACTGCTTGCCTTATAGATCCTAATATGAACAGTAAGTAAGGATCCCGACAATTTACTTTGCGCCAAGTACAAAACATCAATATTTAATGTCAGAACTACATTGCTTGCGAATAAACGGCTAGTGAATTTTACTAGATCACGTGTGCTTATGGTGCACCTGGGCAATTTTTGGATTAGTCTTCTTTTCTAGAGAACGGTACCCTGAGCAAAGATCATGGTTTCTCAAGCTCATCATCTCGCGATTACCTAGCATTATCCGCCTTGACTGAACTCTCAAGCGTGTAAGAGACCCTAAGTGAGTCAGCCTGAAGGCGACGCGTTAGTGTAAACTGGAGGGCTATGATCCGGTTATAGAAAGACTACAGACACATACAATGAAGAATTAACTATATCCTTTGACTGCTTTTTTTGCTGACCATATTTATTAGCGTTATTTTTGTAATTACGAAAATCTTTATCGTTATTTCACTAGTTTATAATTATAAACACACACCGCCTTGTAATTGCAAAGAATTATATACATACCTGGACTGACTATTTGATAATATTACAATGGTTGCATTCAAAAAGCCATCAAATTAAATTATAACGACCTAATCGTAATAATTAATGAGTAGTTATGTAAATAGAGCATATCTCTATATCTGTGGTTTCCAATTAAGTTTATCTAATAAAATTAATTATACTCTACAGTAACCATTCTGAAACAAATCATCAATAATTTGCTAGCAGTATTTGGCTGAAGTAGTTAATCTCAGCGGTTTAATGCGATGGACATTTACTGCATTAAATTCTTCTTACTAAGAATTTAATTCTTAGCATTAAGATTGATATGGCACATATCAAATATCTCTATCTATTTATTTCAACATTGGTATTTCTGTTCATAAGAGTTTTGGTGATCGTGAATTTAAGAAATCATCATGTTTTGAAGCTAATTTCTTATTACGATATCTGATATTATCGACATTTATTACAAAAATTCTTTTGTTAGTAGTTCATCAAATCAAGATTTGTCTTAAAAATTAATTTTTTAACTCAGTAAATTATTCTTCTCGATTTCAAAGGCACCAAGTACATTGACTGTGATAAGGTTAATGGTAGAGCAGAAATATTTTACTTTATTATTCTTGAAAAAAGCCTTTATAGATTGTGAATTAATAAGATTGCTCGATTTTGTAATTCAGAGTTAAAGTTTCATTCATATTCTGTTTTACTTTTAAATATAAATCAATGTCATTTTATATTTCAAAGTTACCTACTAAGTATGACAATTTCTAATTTTCAGCAACTATAATATCAGATTCATTTGCATTTTAAATTTAAGAAAAGCTGCAGCTACTTTTAAATTCAAACTTTTTTCAACATTTTATTTTCAAGAGCAATTTTGTCTAGGTGTGTTGAACTGAATGAAAAATTCAGTTCGAATTGCTATGGTAGTATCTCGAACGAAAACCCAACGGAAGCAAAACGTGTAAAGCTAATGTATACTTTATTTCAAGTATATTAATTGAATGTTATTGATATAAATAGTTGATAATGATCCATTATTGATAAATAATTATTGGAGCTGGATCAAAGAATAGAGGAAATTATTTTTAATATTTGACTAGCTTCTGTTAGCATCTTCTGTTAGCATCTGAAGATGCTAACAGAAAATTAGAAATTGTCATACTTAGTAGATAACTTTTTCGCTGTTACTAATATAATACTTGTGGGTGAATCATGCATTGAGTTCCAATTACATGCAATGCCACTTTATAAAATATGAATTTGTTCATAACTGTAAAATTAAATCTAAATTATATAAAGATATGAAATATATGCTTCAATACATTGATGATATATGTGTATTTAATTCTAACAATTTTTATTCAATAAGCGAACAAATTTATCCAGGTAGCCTCATTCTTAATAAAACTAATATCAATGATAAAGAAGGTAAATATTTAGATATGAACATTAAATTAACATTAACTAAAACTACTGTTAATTTATATCGTAAAGATGACATATTTAAATTTGCAAGAAACATATTTTTGCATGAGCATTCATGCATACCATATAATATAAAATATAATACATTAAATAATGAAATTTTAAGAATTGCAACAATATGTAATGATATTGGTTTTCTTCAAAATCATTTAAATAATTTAATAAATACATATTGTAAACCAGGTTACTATAAAAATAAGATCAAAGAGAAAATAGTAAAGTATATAAATCAAAAAAATAATATTAAAAATAAATTTAAAATCATTAAAGGAAAATTTTTATGGATGATAAAAAATAATACACTTGGATTAGAATGAGATTTTACACTAGATAATCAAAGTTCACCAATGGAAATAGTCATTAATATGTATTTAACCCTGCTGCTATGTTATGTGAAGAAAAAAGTATTGAAAATCGATAACATAGCAGTTCTCCTGATGACTTATTATCTTTATTCTAATACATCGTATATTGAAGAGTGAACCCGCTTCATCCTCGGGTGCCCCTACGTCTTTCGACAACGTGACCTTGTGGCTTTGACTTGTGCTTACAGAGAAGTTAAGTGAGAGTGCATGCTCAAGGTTTGAATTCCGTATTTAGAGTTTGCAATGTACAAGCCTCCACAATTCGGCCACGTGGGCCGAATGCATCGGGAATATACGAATACATCGTATATTAGCGATGTATATATTATGATATATTTGTATATATTATGTATATATCATATATTTTATGATATATACATGTATATCATGTATACATATACATGATGTATACACATATATCATGTATATATCATGATATATTTGTATATATTATGTATATATCATATATTTGTATATTTGTATATATTATGATATATTACGATAATATTAATATATTATCGTATATTATAGTTTGCAATGCACACGCCTCTACCATTTGGTCAAAGGGCCGAATGCATCGATAATATACAAATACATCGTATATTATCTATTAAATAATTCACAAATTGATTTTCATTTTAAAATCTAACTCTATTTAAATATAAAATATATAAAATCTTGTATAATTATGTATTATTATTTATCTTAATTTTTAACTTAATAAAGGTAAGAATTTATTCATTATTAGAATTGACCACGAACTGTTTTTGATTTGAAGAACAGAAATTTTTCAGATGTTGAGCGTTGTTTCCTCGCATATAATATATTTAATCCAGTCGTATGTAGCTTCAATGTGGGATAAAATTTTTTTATGAAATAATCCACTATCATCACATCTAAACACGATCGACTTTGCTTTAGAAAATCAGTATATTTATCATTTAAATTAGCTGACTTTGCTTAGATTTCTTTGCAGTTTAGTTTTTCGTAGATTTGTGATTAAGTATATGCGAACATACTACACACTATTACCTGTTATTATCACTTGTTATAACTATCCGGGAAAATTCTTGTTTTATTAAATTATTGCTGTATTTGCTTTTTTCTACATTGATTTCACTGAAGAGGCAAGTTTTTATACGCATCACTTTATTTCACATAAATTGCGTTTTGCTGATTACAGATTACAGTCGAGTAAACCACACGGATAAACCAAAGCCGAATGATGGGAACAAAACACGTTTTGACAATTTTAGACGTTTTGACATAGCGTTTACCACGTTATTGTCAATTATAGTTCAGGAATGGCAAATGCTGGTTATACGGCGCAACCAATATTATACATCATCGTTAAATTTTTTATTTTTTCACCTATTTTTAAGTCGCTTAAGTATTTTTAAACGACTTAAAATTGATTGTGTAACATGAAAATATCAAAAGTACATATATTTCTTTTATCCTACGAGTCAAAATGCATTTCACGTTTGTAAATATTGTATTTTCTTTATTACATCTGTTTTAAAATCAGCTTTTTGGCTGAATGAGGTATTTTTTACTTTGAGATTTTTTATTTTTTAACTGAATTTTTTCAGAAGTTGTTAAAAAATGAATTTTTATGTTGCTTGAAATTTTTAAGCGATTTTAGATAGTTAAAGGTATGGGGAAATGGGAAAAGTAATGTTTAATAAAAGCATATAATTAGCAAAGACCTCACTTAATATAAGTGCTGAACTGACTGTAACTTACAAGCTTATTAATCAGATCAGCTAACTGAGTCTACGTATTTAATATAATTATAAAATAAGAAAATAAAAATGTTAAATAAAAATTTAGAAATAAAATAATAAATAATTTTTATAAAATTTTATATAATTTATATCAAGTTAAAATAAATAATTAAAATTTAAGATAAAAGTGACCAATTTTTAAAATTTATTTAAAATTTCAATTTTAAATAAAATTGAAATTTAAAATGTGACTAGAATAAATTAGCCAACAGTATTTGACAGCAGTTATATTTGCAAGCTGGTACGTTTCCTATTAAGCATATTTTAAATTTTATTATTTACATTTATGGTTGTATTATTACAGGATATTATTTACTAATCTTTTCATAACATGCTTGCAACCTGACGACAATAGTCGTCAGGTTGATAAAAATCATAGCACAATAGAATAATAGAGCGTAAAAAAGATTGACAGATTTGGCAAGTCCCTCAAAAATTGAGATTGCAATTTCACCGACTTAAACGTATACTAACTTATTCGTGCTAATGTATGCACAATTGTGAACAACAAAGCACAAACGGTTATATGAAGAAAGGTATTGGCAAAAGAAATGGCAGTGTTAATTATAAACCTCCTAATAATACACGCGTTGAAAAATAAATCATTAAACATGTTTAAACATTACTTTTGTTGATCCAAATTTTGGAATTAAAAATGTTGCAGCAGGATCAATCAAAACTAACTTATTTTTATATTTCGCGATTTGCTACTGCTAGATGAACAAATTGCACGTTTTTTAATTATGCTAATAGTAGCAGCTAGCGGAACTTTAAATTTAAAAATAAATTAAAACTATTAAGCAAAAAATTTTTATGAATAGATAATAAAACTTGGATTAGAATAAGATATTAAACTAGATAATTAAATTTATTCATAATAAATACATCATTGACATGTATTTGGACCCGCTGTTTTGCTAGGTCGAAGAATAGGGATCGAAACCTGATAACAAAGCAGTTCTTCCTGATGACTTCTTATTTTTATTCTGCTACATCGTATTTTATTTATTAGTCAATTCGTAACAACTGACTTTTATTTTAGATTCTAACTTTATATAAATATAAATTATATAAAATCTTATATAATTATTTGTTATTTAATTTATATAATTATTTATTTTATTTATCATTATTTTTAATTTATAAATAGTATAAGATACTTAGACATAGTTAGCTGATCTGATTTAAATTATCTTGCTCCAAAATTCCAAATTCGTTAATGATGTTTTGAGTGCAATTAAATATACTTAGTTTCAACAAATTTATTTATGCAAATAAATAAAAATCATTAAATTTTTAGATTACCTTTTCCTTGATAACATAAGCTACACTCCAGTCCGGTGTTATTTTTACAATAGCATACGGTGCAGTTGTCGATCGATACCATTGGTGTATCATATGGCACAACGCCTAGAGAACTCCGACATTTGTTTTCAATGGAAACTGAAATCAAAAAACGAGTAAAAGTATAAAAACGAGTATTTAAGGTATAAAGAAACAAATAAATCAATTATTAAGATTGACTTTTTATATGCATTACAATTTAATTAAATTGGTAAAAAGACTACAAAAAGCGATTTGATGGTAGTAATTAAAATATTACATTCACGGTCAACAACAATATAGTCACGCTGAACTGCTGAGTGGAAGTTTTATCAACTACCAAATGTATCACCTGGTGTCTGTAAAATTTATCACTATTTTTAATTAGCACTATCAGTTAAATACACAGCGTTAAAGACTAAAATATATTTTTTAATAAAATAAATAATTTTAAATGATAAAATCACGATATTATGTCGGAACAATTAATCACAAATGTCGGACAAAATATACGGATAATGTAGTAATATTTAGTTAATTAAATTTATTGACAAATATCCTAGATACTGATTTTTACAAACTCCAAGCTAATTAAATTGTCATGTATATTCTTTATCCGTATACGGCAAATCTTTGATAATATCCTAATGTACAATATTTAATCTTCATCGATATTGCTAAGTAATTATCGAAGTTAATATTGTAGGTTATGTTTATCAATTGCTATACTTTGTAGATATGATAAATAATCAATTATTATATAAGATTTTATATGATTTATATTTTATATAAGGTTAAAATTTAAAATAAAAATCAATTTTTATGAATTGACTAATAAATAATAGACGATATATCAGTATAAGGATTATAAGTAATTAGGAGGAACTGCAATGTTATCAGGTGTTGAACCCTTTTTCTCTACCCAACATAGCAGTGGGGTCAAATATCTTAACGCCACCAGATCTGTTCGGGTGATCTTCAAAAAATGTAACAAATACTAATAATAGGAATAGAATACATAAGGAAACTACCAAGCCCCCAGTATATTGTTGCTAACAATCTTTGAGTACTGTGCATTTTAGTCTATCACTTGAGAAAAATGCAATTATAAAACAAATAAAACGCAAAACAATGAGAAATTAAACATACATATGCATCATCCTAATTTAGAATAGTTCATTTATATAAAATTATTAGGTTTGTTTGACATTATAATTCTATCATAAATTAGTTCAAATTATTGTTAGCGTTACGCGAAACAAATTATTGCTAGAGTTATGGCAATAACGAAAATGTGGCCATATATCTTATAACATCTCTGGAAACAAAGATGTCCCCTTGTGTAATAAATGAAAATAGGTTTCTCATTGCACAATTACATATCATTAACAATGTAATGTGGCATTGATAGCAAAACAAAAAAATAATTGAAAATTGTCGATATAGCTATTTATCCACACAGATGTTTTAATCGAATTTAATTTTTTTTATTTAAAATTTAAAATTTTTTTAATTGTAAACAACGTTTAGACCGTTTCCAAATGAGTGTTTTAAAATCTACATTCTACTTACAATTTTAAAGCCACTAATTTTAAATACCGGGTGATCGTTCCAGGTACACTAGAGCATTTCAAAACCTTATTGTAGGCAATCTTAAGATTCGGTATATCATTTTTAATTAATGCATAGTAGAGAATACGTAGATATTATAGTTTTAGCAGTACAGTTGTTCACTAATTTTATAGATCGATAAAATCCTACTGTGAGTACTAAAGAATGTTATTTAGTGAAAAGCATGTACTGGAAGATGTTTTCAAATAGATTTTAGAAAACAACAAATTCTCTAACTTAAAGGTAAATCAAACGGATTTTTAAAGCTGCTATGCCATAAAACTGAACAATTGTAAGGTTAAGATTATCCCCGAAAAAGACTTGAGTTAGACGGAAGGCTAATAAAAATATAAAACTTTTTTTTAAAGTGGCAATTGCACTACGATATTAATAATGAAAACATGTAAATAGGATGTCGATATATAACAATATATAACAATATATGCATTTCTGTTATGTAAAATATTGTTGAACAAAATATTGTTAAACCTAGTTCAACACATTATTAGTCTAATAGGTGACACCAATTGTCATTAGGATGAACACATTATTAGTTAAATACATGATTGAAATCATACTTTACCAATCATGATTTTAATATAGTGTTCACAGGATTTGATTTTATTCTGAAATTTAATGTGCACGTTATTTAAAAGTATAGGAATATATTCAATTAAAAAATATTCACTCAATGTTTCATATAAATTTCGTGAATCTTTGTCCAAAACTTAAAATTAGCTTCAACAATTAAAATTATATGATAGTAGTTTTTGAACATATGATAGAAAATATTGTAAGATTGTTTAAAAGTCAAACGTATTCAATAACAAAATATTTGATTTTAACAGGCTCTGCGAGGTGATTTCAAAGAATAATTTCAAATTGTCATGATCGTTTTTGAAATGAGAAATATGCGCGAGTCAGAATGTTCGTTTATACAAGATAACAAAGAAACTCTTAAAATGTTGCATATTGCGACATTTGAAATACTAGTTCAATGTATCTAATCAATTGCAAAAGCTTGTTATCAGTAGGTTAGTATATAGTATGCAGAATGTCAAGAATAAACATGAAAGTTACTAAATGAAACTGATGTGTAATCACAAATTTAACAGTCCTTGATCCGAAGCTGTAGTAGAATTAAGTACATACTAATGATGTATTTATTATAAATAAAATAGTGCCTATCACTAACTCAGTGTTTTATTGACAAGCAAAGTTTTGCTTAGTTGTTATCTAAAATATCTGTTAACAAGTATTTTTATTACATTATCTAAATGATACTAGAGAAAGATAATATAATAACATATTACTATAAAAAATGTAAGACTCTATGACAAACGAACGGTTCAAATAACAATAGGGTTCAAACAACAATAATGATACATTCATTATTATATATATAATAAATTTAGAAAATTCGTTTAATACAAATTTATTGAAAAAGGCTTTTAAAAGCTAAGTTTAATACGAGTTTCGGAAAAATCCTTCTTCAGTCGTATATATATAAAATTTGTAGTTACACCTGCCCTGCGACACCTAAACACCAGGCAGCATTTTATAGTCATCATCACACCAAAAAATAGAACCGAATTATTCTCGCAATATCCAAAGTCGGCGCGTATGTCCAGTCATCATATGTATGACGACAAACTTTAACAACGGCAGACACGTTTTGTTCTAACGAAGCTCATCAGTATCGTGACTTCAATAATCACCCATAGGCACCTTAACACACGCTTAAACAGTGTTTAAAGCTCGAAAAACAGAACTACCCTTAATCTGAATCATCGGAGGGAATTTAGCATAATTAGCCCATGGATGATTATTTAAGTCACAGTACTGATGAGCTCCGTTAGAGCGAAACGCGTCTACCGTTGTTGAAGTTTGTCGTCACACATAGGATAATTGAGCATACGTAGCGACTTTGAATATTGCGAGAATAATTCGGTTCTATTTCTTGATCTGATGAGGATTTATAGAATGCTGCCTGGTGTTTATGCCTCCTCATTAGAAAAAATAGTGATTTATTTATGAGTACACCATTGGGTGTCCCAGGACAGGTGTAACAACAAATTATATATATACTTCAGAATGTTCCGTTGACCACTGTCGAGGATTCGCTTGTCGGAATTCGGCAATATATTGTTACAGACAATTTTACAATGTCTTGAATTACCTTCTCTAATTCCGTTTGAATTGCTTCCAGATAATATTTGAAATTGCGAATTGAATATTCACTGATGAGATCAAATAATATCAATATAATCCCTTCATTAACAGATATAAAAAATTTATTTGTAAATAATTGTTAACTTAAAAATGTTATTATAATGTGGTACACGGATTTATTTAAAAAGTCTACTAAATTTAATTTATTAATGAAATTTGTTGGGCATTTCAATAATATTAATAATATTAATATTTTATATTTTTATATTATACAAATATTATACGTACTGACCTGAGTGAATAATTGCAACTGTTGAAAGTAATATGAATGGGTAAATATCTTTGAACATTTGTAGAATCGTGTAGAAGGTTTTTGATGTCGTGAGTTGTTCTGTCTTCTAAATTGATGAGAATTATTATAAATTTCATTTACCATCAGCATGCATTATGATGATTATGACTTTTCTAATTGGCCGACTCTACGTACAACGGAAGTTTACGACTGTATAACTTCAAGCAAACACGAAAGCCTTCTATTTAAGATGCATACATTGAAAAAAGATTACCTAATGTACACTTAAATTATCAATGCAGTGTCTAATCTTAGTTTGCGTTCTAATAATTTATTACTCTTTATTTGAGAGATTCAAATCGAATGGTTAAAAAGCTTATTAACTGCGCTTTATTATCAACTCTGGAGTGGTGATACGGATTCGTGCAAAGTATAGATAAACGTCGGTTTTATAACTTTGATGCGTAAGTCTATGTAATAGGACAGATAAAATATTTCTTAAGATAAAATTAGCAATAATTCCGGAAAACACGCTATTAATTGAGCATATTTTACCTTTGTGTGTTTAGTAGAAAACGAATGGAAAAATTTGTCTTACTCATTCATCTGCCGATAATGGTGTTTATTGACATTATAGTGGAATTTGTTTTAGTAAAAAAGCCAAAATAATAGGAGTTAGCAATTTAGGTTGGAAAATTTCCTTTTTCGTTTTCATATACAGATTGATTATTATGCTAGATCAATGCTTGTAAGATAAAAAGTGGCTTTCTCTGTATGATTGTCCGGTTTTAGGGTAATGAATATAGGGAACAAAATAGAAAATCGGCATCAGCATGATGCTACCACAACCACTAACACCAAAATATTCGCTATCTATTCTATTGGAACTCAAATAGCTTCGATCGATTTTTATCATTTGAATAACACCGTGCATGTGAAGAAAATACGAATAGTAAAAGACGAACTGTGTGAAAACATGAACAAAGAATGTAGTAGCTAATAAAGCCACCATTTTGATATATAACACACTTTTGCTTATTCTACCTTAACGAAATGTGATAGAAGAAATGACATTTTGTATTTAACTCAATCGAAAAAGAAATCCACGAAGTTTCTTCATTAATAAAGAATGCTGCCCGCATATTTTATAATTTAATTACTGTTGCTGTTGGTTAATATCGACAATTGAGAAAACGACAATTCGTGTAAATAATTAGTCAATTTAGTGGTGATTACAAGTTCAAAAATCTATTACAGCACCTCGAATTCATGAATCCAGCAAAATATACTCAATTTACAAAACATAATAATAGTCAATGTGAAAATGAAACGTTCAGAAACAAAGTAATTATTTTTTAATTTCTGCTTGAAGAACTCCATAATCATCGTGATGAAGGGTAAGCATAATAACTCCCTTTTTTTATATCGTTTCTATCATAGACGACACACTTATAAACCAGTAAACCGCACTGAAATATTAAAAGCTTCTAAAAGTCAAAGTATTTACAGTTACAATGAACGAAGTTATCAAAATACATGTATTTATTTGAAGCT
The DNA here is from genome assembly GCA_012934845.2 of Pomphorhynchus laevis. NCBI lineage: Eukaryota > Metazoa > Acanthocephala > Palaeacanthocephala > Echinorhynchida > Pomphorhynchidae > Pomphorhynchus > Pomphorhynchus laevis. The sequence goes on along the minus strand of WNNJ02000842.1, from coordinate 34,890 downwards.
TATGTCAAGTTTTACCATTATATTTTACGAAATAGTTTTTAGTGACTTACTGAAGTTTGTATCATAAAGTTATGATAACGCTCATCATATTCACTAAATATCCTAAATATTGATTATAAAAATAATACTAGATCAAAATTATAAAATTATCTCATTTTATGGCTAAATTGTTTTTCGGTACACATTCGAAATACCCAGCTGCAAACTAGTAAAGACGAAAACGAATTTTGGACATTTAAACTATGAATAAAAGAACCCTCGTTCAAGATAATTAACTTGAACTAAGAAAGTCTTATTGTAAAATAAACATTGCATAGAAATGCTATGTTTATATTTTACATTGATATTTATTTTATCATAAGTTAAGTATCCTTAAGGAAAATTATTCTTAAGGAAATTTAGGATACCGCGAAAATTTCTGCATATTCTCGAAGAATTCTACTACTTCAAGTCAACATATGTACGCTATTCTTTGGTATTGGTTTATCATCAGCTGATGAAACAATCCTTACATTTCACGTTTGGGTACTTTACTGTTGGATTACGATCATTCGACTCGTTTGCTGCTTTCAGAGTTTCTTTGAGAGTATTAATTTTTAACGTATATTTTACAAATTTTATCAAAAATCAGAGGCGATTTCAAATTAAATCTGCTATGGTAGTGGAATGTACAACCTTAATCTACTAATCTACCTTTATTTAATTATCATTTCGATTCTTAAGTTTACCATCTATAGTTCATTGATTTATTTAAAGTTAAATATCCTGTACAACACTATTAATGTTGAAATTAATGATATCAATCGACACTTTAGCTGTTGACCAATTCATACGTTTCGGTACTTTTTATGTTAGCTGACGATCATTTGACTCGTCCACTGCTTTTAGAATCTCACAGTTTACAAATTTAATCCAAATTATATATGATTTAAAATTATGTCAGTAATGACAGCGGAAAAATGAAATTTATTCAATGATCATTTATCCAATGATCACTTATCCAATGATTATTTATTCAATGTAGTTTTATTCAAAACTGCATTTATTCAATAGTCATTTGATTTTTAAGTTTGTCATCTATTTTTTATCGATTTAATTTAATATCTGATGCAACACATTTTTAAATTGATGATACTAATATGGATTTTCTAGAATCATGTTATAAGCTAAAAATAGTAGTACGCTACATTTCAGCATCAATGTACATCAGTATCTCAACGTTCCCTACTGCTGCAACATTTATCAGAAATCTAAAATTGTTTTGATAAAAAATTCAATTTTAAAAAAGTTTAGGCATTTAATTCAATGAAACTCTGAGCAACAGACAAGTTCATTGATTGTCAGCTAACAGAAAAGAATGAAAAGTGAAATGTATGGATTATTTTAGCAGCTGATTAGGTTTACCAATACTAAAAAGTAAAGCACGGTTGTTGGCTTATTCTAGGATTTAAGATTTCGCAGATGGTGTCATCAATTTCTATTAAAATTTTGTGTTTAACTTATATTTTTATATAAATATTGACTAAAAATATATTCATCTGATTTTTACTCATATAAATATTTATCGAACGACTAAACTTTCATAAAGCATTTGACTTATATTTCGTCGGCTATTGTCGAAATCGTTAAAATAAAAATTATCGGAAATTTAATATTTCGGTAAATATACTTTTTTTTTAATTCACAGTAATTTTTATGTATCCTACGAAATATTAATTAACTTTATAAATAAAAAAGAGTGAATTTCGTTTTTGATTTTAAAATTCGGTGGCTCTCTAAATATGTTTACACTTGATATGTTCAATCAGGAAGAAATTAAGTATATAAATATTTATATTCTAAAATATAAAAATAACCAGAAATAACTTTCTTTTAATTTTTTCATTGCAATATTTCCAAAATCATATTTATCTTCAGTCATAATTTATGTAATATATGGTTTAGTTAATTTTATTCAAATTCTGAATATGCTAAATCCAAATATAAAATTGATATATGTAAATGAGGCGAAAAACGCTAAATATCGTCATACGGATTACTAAATACAAATGGAAATGTATCTCTTATACTTGGAATTGTATATGTTGTTGTAATAAAAACAGTATTGTTGTAATTAAACACTGCATTTGTTAATTAAACACGGTATTCTTCCTGATTAGAGGGCATCAGCTCCTCCAGATGACCTATAATCCTTATTCCGATGCATCGTCTATTATTTATTAGTTAATTAATAACAATTGACTATTATTTTTATTTTTAATTTTAAATTTTAACTTGATATAAATATTACTGGTATAAAATTTTATATAATTATTGATAATTATTTAAATTTTATTTAGCATTATTTTTAATTTATAAATAATATAAAATACGTATACTCAGTTAGCTAATCTGATTATGTGAATAATGCTAGCACAAATAAATTTACTGTTTTAACGAGTTTACGATGTTTTTACGGTAAAAACGCACTGATTAGAATAAATCTTTTATAATTCAGATTTAAAATTATATTTGCATTTTTAGATCGACACGATTAACTCTAAAAATAAATCGTTGATTTGGAGACCATTTGAGATGAAATTTGCATACTTGAGGAATAATACGCTCTTTTGCAATTACTCGCAATTGACTTAATTAGGTGCATCTAGCTTAGCCAGGTATTCAAAAACGGTTATTATTAAGAGTTATAGATAAAAATTAATTTTTATAAAATCATGCTACTAAGCATTTTAACTAAACAAAAATTGTTAACATTTTTTATACTTAAATATTAAAATTTTACTATCCCGTTTAATTATATTTTAACGTTAAAGACAAAATTTTTGCTTTTTGTGTAATTGTAGTTGTAGCTTTTATTTGAATTAATTGATATTTTCTAACATAATTTGCGAATAATTGTCTTTACTTCATATTAAAAGTTTAAAATCGTATTTTAAACTTAAAATTAATTCTATTTTTAAATTTATTTACAGTACAAAATATGTAGCTTCAGTTGAATAATCTGATTTGTTATCACATACAAATTTTAATGCATTAATTAAAATTTAATTGTTTAATATTAGCTTAAAAATGGATGATATAATGTTCACTTGTACCTCATGCATACAAGCATAAATGAAACGAGCCAGAAACTGCTATTTACTGGGACATAAATGGATAATTTCATAACTTATAACACTTCTGTGATTGTTATATATATTAATATGAAAATTATTTTAGTATTACAACTCTAACATGGAATTCTTAATATTATCTCTTGGGGGATAATATCCCAAAGTCTATCTAAATTTATTAGTTAAACAGAATCCATGAGTATTAATAATTACATAAAAATAAGCAGACAAGAAACACTTGGTTGCATAGAAATTACCAAGCTTATTACTATTTTTTTTGTAATCTAGTATAATACAATAAACAATTGACTTACCTTGATTTTTATGAAGATAAATACGCATATTTGCGATGGAGTTAAACTAGGACAATATAATGGAAATTAAACTAATATAGTGATAATTAAAAAACAAGTAGAGTAATTTCATGAATTACATTAAATTACACTGAAATATGTATATTTATGGAGATCACTTACCTGGTATCATATGTTTGCAAAGGATGAGGATATTATTTCGACATTCGCATCTCATTTGAAATATATAGGATAAAGACAAAGTTTTAAAACTCATAAGTTACATTATGCTGATGGTATCATATGTTTGCAAAGGATGAGAATATTACTTTGACATTCGCATTTCATTTGAAATATTATAATATAGGATAAAGGCAAAGTTTTAAAACTCATAGGTTACATTATGCTGATTTAAATTCATTATAATATGATCATGCAAATACTGAATGAGCAAATAAAATTTAATAGTGATGTTAACTCAAAACACAACGACACCAAGATATAGGACGATAAAAGTGAGTGTTTAATGCGTGAGTGAATTAGCTGTGACATTTCACTCACATATCTCAGGCATTGCGTAAGATAGCTCAATGCACAGCGACAAACTATAAAACATTTATTTAACAATTAGCCAAGTAATTCTTAATTAGCAGTTTTATAAACTACTATTCTGCAACATCGTGGTTTGTTTACACAAGCATATGTATTGAACTTTATGTTGGCTAGCAATTGTAAGTACCAACTTTTGATTTTATATCCGTTAGGAAGGAGACCGGATGGGTATTATAAATATTGTTAATATTTGTAAAAATTGTTATGTTATTTATATCGTAAAGATGACATATTTAAATTTACAAGAAACATATTTTTGCATGAGCATTCATGCATACCATATAATATAAAATATAATACATTAAATAATGAAATTTTAAGAATTGCAGCAATATGTAATGATATTGGCTTTCTTCATAATCATTTAAATAATTTAATAGATACATATTTTAAACTAGGTTATATAAAAATAACATCGAGCAGAAAATAGTAAAATATATAAATCAACACAATAATATAAAGAATAAATTTAAAGTAAATAGTGGCAAATTTTTATGGATGGATAATAAATAATATACTTTGTATTAGAATAAGATACTAGATAGTTATTTCAGAGGAAATACATCATTAGCATGTATTTGGCCCGCTACTATGTTGGGTAGATGAGTTAGGGGCCGAAACCTGATAGCATAGCAGTTCCTACTGATGACCTCTCATTCTTATTCTGATACAACGTCTGTTATTTATTAGACAATTCATAAAAATGACGTTTATTTTAAATTTCATTTTTTAACTTGATTTAAATTATAGAAAATTTAAATTATAGAAAATCTAAAAGCAATTATTAATTTTATTATTTAATTATTAAATTTTGATTTAGCATTAATATGTTTTGTTTATTTTATAATTATATTAAATACGTAGACTCAGTTAGCTGATTTAATTAAAGACTATTACCAGCAAATAAAATTTGAAATACTTTCTTTCGATATTTCGACACCACTTTGGTATCATTTTCAAGAATCTAAATAAAATACAAGCACAAAGCATTTTAAACAGTGAGAAGTTTAAATTCGTTTTGTTTGTTTAAATTCAGTTGTAGCAGTTTGATTGTGGTTGTCTTTTTATAATTATTTTGTTCAAAATCACCTCATTCGTTATGACATCAATAATTTCGAAATATATGTTATCTCCTATTATACGAGCGTCATCAGCTAAAGTATATTTAAAGTTCATTGAGGTGGGTGCTTCGTTGTGCTCACCTATTCTTGTAAAGCATGAGCTCACTTATTCTTCATGTAATGAGTCTTCTCCAGATTGGCGAATCTATCAGCTATCAAAATCCTGGCATTTAATCCTGTGCATGCTATTAAGTTTATTCAATTTGGAGCGAAAGCATCTATAAAGATCATCTTAATTGTCAGCGGGCATGTGTTGAATAACCTCTCCTCAGCCGATAGTCTAAATATTTTTTTATCAATTTTTCTATGGGTAGCATGTAGTTCAAAGTAGTTTTTAGTAGCAGGAAAATACAAACGCAACTTTAACGAAGACTAGACCGAGCTTGTTATCTTATATCATTAGTGTTAATTAATCTTTTGGCACAATTTATCTGTTTTATCAATTCGTGCGACGGATAACCAAGATCACTAAACACTTTAATAAGGTATATAAATCGGATGTTAATCATTAGTAGAGCATAAACTTGCCATTCTAATACAAAAACATGTAATTATGTTTAATTTAACATAAATGTTATGCAAGTTGTCTCATGGAATACATTTCTATTTGTTTCAGTTGACCAGAAATTCATGCGTTCTGCTCAAGTTGCTAGAACAAACCGCTCAGTCGAGAAAATGTAAATACGATTGGTCGGGACATGTTTGAATGCCATTTAATTATCCAACGAATGCTTAGCTGACGTTTTGACACCCCACCTAGTAACAAACACTTTGTCAAAGTACCGGAACCAAACAAAGTCGCTAGAGAAGGGCTAATGGGAATACACAAACAAAGTCGCTAAAGAAGAGCAAAGGGGAATATCATAACGACACCATACTTCTGATTATATAGTGTTTGTTCATATGTGAAATTGGTCGTGGTTGTAATAACTTCAGTAACTGTGGAGTATATGCAATATGGTGATATTCAGTCAAATGAAGGGTTAAAACATATATTGCAACTTTGATAGCTCTACAATCGGTACATTTATTGCAAAGCTTCATCTCTAGTGTAAACACATTGAAATCAGTTTCTGTAGTTATAACATTCTTAATTGTTTCTCAAAGTCTTGTGAATTTAGATTAAGATTTCAAAATTTTCACTGTTTAATGTTCTAGCTTTGCATTTTTTCATATTCTTAAAAATGATACCAACATAGTGTCGAAATATAAAAGCTTCAACATTTTAAACTTTATTTGCTGTGAATAACCTTTAATATTGACAATATTGTAATACATTTGTAAATTTTGTAACTAGTAAGCGAATATATTACTTGTAAACAAGTAATACATTTTTGTTTGTTCCAGTGAACTTGAGAAATCCGCCTCTAATTTTTTCGAAAAGTTAAAAATTTTTCATTTTTCGAAAAATAAATCTTGTTTATCGATTTTTTTAGCCAATTTCACGATAAATTTTTTTATCGTATATACACTGCACTTCTGTTTATAGAAGTAATTGGCATGAATTCAGTAAAATTATTGAACTTGTATAATCTCTGCATCTGTCCAAAATGCTTTATTGTTTATTATTACTCCTTTTTTCATAAACTTTAATGCTTCGCTTCTATATTTACCTGTGAAATATTTATTTATATTTATTGAATTCGTATATTAATTAACAAACATTTTTCCCATTAATTTTAAAATAAGTATATTTATTATCGGTATTTTTATCTGTTTATAAATGGGCTTTGTATCTTTATTTATATGATTCGTAAATTTGATTACACGATTTGTCTCTTCATTTATTAGATTTATCTTATTGTTTATTAAATCTGCCATTTATCAATAGTATCATCTCTTTATTTATAGATTTTGCATATTTATGTTGGAATTCGTATTGTTATTTATTAATTATGTCTATTTATATCTACGGATTTGTTTTCTTTTTTATGGGTAAATGACACAATATTTATTATAATATTTATGTCATTATTCTCTTTATTTATCAGATTTCTCTCTTTATTTGTTGGCATTGTCTTAATTTTATGAAATATCTTGTAATTTAACCATATCCGGCAGATAACATATTTATTTAGATATTTCGATAGCTCCAATTTATCATTGTCTTGAATTTAAATTGTGGTTATATCTATATTTCCAAGCGTTTCAAAGTGACAATATTGAATGAACAAATATTGTATGTAAAATATAATAGTGCTCTATCGACTTTAATACGCCGGTGAAATAATTATAGCTACAATTTAAATTTTTGACAATGACAGATTGACTCTGTCGAAATATTGAAAATATGTGTAATTTTATTTGCTCGGTATAATTTTAGTTGCTCTATTTTTGATTTATATATGTATAAAATAAGTACACTCAGTTATCTGATCTGATTTGTTAACATTTATACAAGTAAAATTTTAAAGTTAATATTAAAGCTATCAAAAAATGCTGTTTGTTCGAAGGTAAAATATGTATTTAAAGTTTAGTTAAAAATACCTTGACTAAATAATAAATTTTAAAGAACCGTCATTTAATTAGGTCGGCATTACTTAGGAAATTTTTCATATCCCAAAAATATTTTTAACATTGAGACAAAACCTATTGCCGTTTATTCAAATTTCATCATTCAAAATTTTGTCTTCCATAAATATACTTTAGATTTTGAATATAAACTGTCGGTCAATTTATCGTGGATTAGAGCGCAGTGTACCAACTGTTTAGCTTCATTCGAATCACCTGTAATCAAAGGGAAAATAAAAACTAACTTTACATGTTATTAATTTATGTTAAAAATTATATCAGCAGAATAGCCACTCTTAAAATTATTTTGAAATAGAATAAGTATTTAATTTAAAGCGGAATGAGACATTCTAGGGGGAATAATTATTTTTGTATCTAAATGCCATTCCCAGAAAAAAAGAAATTGAATATTTCTTCGATATTTCGTTCGCTAACCGCGGACATTATCAAGAAGTATTGTAAGTAGTTATTAGTTAGCAGCTAAGAATTTCAAACTGAGATATCGAAGAAATATTCAATTTCTTTTTTCTGGGAATGGCATTTAGATACAAAAATAATAAGTATTTAAGAAATATAAGAATGGTAATTTGCAAAAATTTGTCGTAATTTAATAATCATATTAATAAACAAGGTTAATAAATATTGTAATCATATTGATATGAAATATAATAAGACCATAATAAAACTGAATACTTAGCTATGCATTTTAAATAAAAGAATATTTCTGCTAGTGCAAACTACTGAATGAAACAAAGCGATACATAATTGTTCATAACAATTACAAATTCCTTATTTAATTTTAAATATTTGGCGATTTTATTGGTTGCTCACTAGAGTATATAAAATCGAATGTATATATAATGTTGCTCGGTTGACTGGACTTTAATTCACGACTTTCAGTTATCATGTAACTTCTAGACGACCAATGGGCACCCGGCAACACTGATTAGTAGAATGAAGTACCCACTAGTCGTTTCGGTTGCCTGTGTGGCATTGTGAATTAAAGTGTTCCTGACACTTTGCTTAATTGACTGAGGCTTACGCTCTTTACTACATTGGATTGCTGTGCAGATGCTTTGCTAAATATTATACAATAATTCTAGATATTCGCAAATATTAATAATTTCTGACCGCTATGTACTAAATATTTGATCTGAATGGAGGAATCTGAGCTGAGTTGAATCACGCGGCTAATATTCGTAATTCATTTAGTTGTATTGTTCAAAGTGAAAATTTTCAATGACTACTTGACAATTTTATTTTGCAGAGTAATAAAATGTGCACTTGAACTGAATACTCAACATATAAAAATGCACATAAAAAGGATACAAATTCGTATATAAAGTACGTTGTTACTGAGAGTGTAATTACATTGAACCACAACCCATGAGTAAAGCATTGTGCATTTTACTTTAATCTATGTTTGTTGCTGGCAATTATGGTATAATTTACTAAATCATGTATTTTATGTTATATTTTTACAATATATTTGCTGCAGTTAAGTTTAAACATAAGTCAAATTAGTTAAGCGGTAATTTTTTAAAAGGATATTGGTATACAGAATCATATAGAAAATACACAACGTTCTACACTTTTAGTCAAATATTTGAGTTTGACAGATATTTGAAGTATAGATTTCAGATCCGGAAGAATTCACAATGATTAAATACATTTGTTTGCCATTAAAATACATATATGCGAAAACTAATATCAGTCGCAACATATTCAACATATGATCAGAATTAAGTTGTTTATTTGTAATTAATCCAATATAACTTAATCCATTTTTTGTTTTCGCTTGACATAGTTATCAATAATATTGTCATCAATCATTGATATCCTAAATTGCAAATAATTATTTTTAATCTAAAAATTGTTAAATTGCAACTGTTGAAGAGTGTTGCAACTCGAAAAACTGTTGTTAAACCAGCTCTTAGCCAGTAACATTTTAAAAACAACTTTTAGCTGATGTTTCGAAATAAATTTATGTGACTATTGATAGTTTTGTTCTATGCTACCATCTTCTTTAAAAAATCAGTAATTTAATTATTGATACTCATTGTAAATAAAAAGGATCGATGCAATATCTATAGTCCTGCTATATAAACGTATACATTTGTAGGTAGTGGTAAAATTATATTCCTATTAAATTGAATTTATTGCCTGATTTATGTATAAATGCTTTTATATTAATGCATTCACTTGCGTTAGTCAATTTTTCTCTGATTAAGTATACCTGTGTAGTGAATATGGTATCTCTGTTGACATATGTTAATGCGTGTAAGATCTAAATGATACATATGATGTTCAATTTACCTATGAGTGCATAAAGACAAAAACACGTGTCTAGCGTTGTCGTGTTTTATCAAACATCATATGTAAATCATTGAATGACAGGCCCTACAAAATTACTGTGAAATATGTGAAAAAAAAGTTTCCTACTTCTAATACAAATATCAACAGATATTAAAGAAACAAACTTGTATATCTTTTAAATATTAATATTTTGTTAAAATTTAAGTGTAGATAAATTTGTATATGAAATGCTTATAATATAAGCATTTCATATAAATTAATGCTTATAATTTCCTATAAATGAATATAATATATAATATCATTAATAATCGTCGTTGCCACTCTTTAGAAATATTCCTTTAGCTTTAATAAAACATCTAAATAATTTTAATAATCAAAACCTTAATTTTTAATAAAAAATGTCGGAGACTTTATAGTGCAAATGTTTTTGTAATAAGTCATATTAATTTGCGCTACTAATTAACCAGCCTATAATACGTAATGGGATCACCTATATACGTGTGTAAGAGTGTATAAGTAAAAGATAAATGCTATATGAAAAAATTACCCAACGAACGACACAATCATATCATAAGATTGTGATAATGATGATTGGTACATAAATCAATAATATATATTCGTATGTTCGAATAATTTCCCATCTATAACATCACATAAATCAATGTGATTGACCTAACAAATCAACTTCTACATCAGAATTTATTACACATGAATCAATGTATGATAAATAGTTTCTCATAATTACGTATACATCAACATTTATCAGCTATAGATGATCATTACCTGTAGATATTTATACTACATATTTATTAACGAATTTAATCGTTATTTTGGAGGAAGTAGTTAATTCCTCATTAGGAACTAAACATAAGCCGACAAATATATTTATTGATTTATACTGATTTCGGTTCTATATTTTAAGCCTTATTCCAATCGGTCATGAATAACAGCAATATATCAATCGCTTTAATAGGTGCGCTTTTATCACTAATAATTGGATCATATTCGGACGACTGGAATATTCAATGTCCATCAAGAACTGAAACATTGGAAGAATGTTTCGCAAATTCTCCATTTTCTGCACTCATACTTATTAACGAAGTCAAACAAATACTTCCGGTTACTTATAATGTATCAGCAACCGTTCAATGCGTTCTAAAGGGTGGCTATGTGGATCAAAATATCGAAATATCGGACATCAGTGAGTAATTATTTGCATTTAGTTAAATGGTTCCGTAATGCTTACAAGTTTTCCAACTGATCAAAATTGTACGTGACTAGCGTTTCAACAATGTATCAATGATATTTATTTAAAACATAAAAGTTGTTTTTATTAAAAATATTTGAGCTATTAAAATCATAAAGACAAACAATAGATATGTTATCTTAATGTGCTATGTTAATGTGTGATCAAATACCTTTTAACTTTTATTTGAAGGAGCAAAATTATAGAATTACATTTTCGATTCCAATTCATAGCCTGAAATAAATACTTTAATTATTTAAAACATAATGTAATACTAAACAAGGGTGTATCAAAATGTTCTATCACTACTGCATTCGTTGTTTGTACATAATAATTTACTTCCTGTTCAGGAATAGATAAACTCAACAAGTTTTTATTGCTGCCATTTACATGGTTTATTTTGTAGTTATAAAAGTTTTAACTAAACATTTAAGCGTTTCTGCAATTAGTTAAAAATGACTAATTCTTATTCCGAACTATAGCTTTTTTTACTGAAAGTTAAATATAGATTATGTAAAAAAGTCCTTATTGAATAAAAATTATGAAAAAAAGATATATTTTATTACGCACGATTTTTAATATTTTAATATCACTCTATGCATAATTTAATTTGATATAAAATATAAGCAATCAACTGTCTTATTATTTACAAAATACACTTCGGCGATTTATTGCCTTTGTCAGAATTTTATATTTTTATTTCAGTTATTTTTCAAGCAAAATAAAATACAGAGATAAATATATAAAATTATGACGAAATTGATAAATCACCTAAACGTATTTTTGAAATAATTAAACAGTTCATTGCTGATATTTTATATTAAATTAAAATGCAAGTAAAATCTCAACTGAGAGTGGAAATTCCAACTGCGTACGTAAAAGGAAATTCCAAATGTTCCCTATATATGTAATGTTATTATTATGAAATAGTACACTGTCGCTGAAATCCTCACAGGAGTATATATATATATATTTATATTATATTATGATATATGTGTATTTAATTCTAATAATTTTTATTCAATTAGTGAACAAATTTATCCAGAAAGCCTTATTCTTAACAAAACCAATATTAATGATAAAGAAAGTGTATATCTAGATATGAACATTAAATAAACATTAACTAAAACTACTATTAATTTATATCGTAAAAATGACATATTTAAATTTACAAGAAACATATTTTTGTATGAGCATTCATGCATACTATATAATATAAAATATAATACATTAAATAATGAAATTTTAAGAATTGCAACAATATGTAATGATATTGGATTTCTTCAAAATCATTTAAATAATTTAATAGATATATATTTTAAACTAGGTTACTATAAAAATAACATCAAGCAGAAAATAGTAAAATATATCAATCAACACAATAATATAAAGAATAAATTTAAACTCTTAAGTGGCAAATTTTTATGGATGGATAATAAATAATATACTTTGTATTAGAATAAGATACTAGATAGTTTTATCAGAAGAAATACATCATTAGCATGTATTTGGCCCCGCTGTTATGTTGGGTAGAGAAGTTAGGGCCGAAACCTGATAGCAAAGCAATTCCTCCTGATGACCTCTAATTCTTATTCTGATACAGCGTCTGTTATTTATTAGTCAATTCATAAAAATTAATTTTTATTTTAAACTTCAATTTTTTATTTTAATTTGATTAAAATTATAAAAAATCTCATAATTATTTATTTTATTATTTAATTATTAAATTTTGATTTAGCATTATTATGTTTTGCTTATTTTATAATTATATTAAATACGTAGGCTCAGTTAGCTGATTTGATTGATTGATCAATAATAGGTAAACTATAATAAAGACACTGGCTTAAAGCAAATAATAGTGAGCTTCCTCAATTTTATACCTTTATCTCTTAGATTTTTCAGTGATCTAAGAGATAAAGATATAAAATTGAGAAGGCTCATTTGAGCTAAACGTCTAAAGAAATTGTTTGTTTCAAGCCGGTGTCTTTATTATAGTTTACCTATCGTAGATCAATCAAGCCGTGACTCCTTCTGGAGTCACGGAGATTATATATTATAAGTATTAATTAAAATCAATTTATAAGCTACTTCCGGTTATGATCACGCTATGACCAAAATATATAGGAAATATGATTATTGGTCTCTACTAACAAAAAACAAAGATTAATTCTTCAATTTACGTTTCGCCTTGCGGCTTCTTCAAAAAAATCTATGTTATTTATCTTAAACTTTTTTAAGGTCAAAAAAGTTTGAGATAAGTCAAAAAGTTTAAAATAAAAAAAGTTTGATATAAATTGCATAGATAACTAAATAACAATACTGTAGCACTGAAGAAGGATCTATCGAAAGGTCCGAAACGTTTGACAAAATAAATATAACTTGCTTTAAGTTCTGGTTACAACAATTATTTAAAAATATTTGTTCGTCTTATAATGACCCCAGAGCGCGGTTCAGCCACAATCACTCACTATATATATACAAAATTGTGTTGATGTTAGACTGGACTTTGATTCACGACTTTCAGTCACTATTTCACTTCTAGACGACCAATGAGTACCTGGCAACACTCATCAGTAGAATGAAGTACTTACTGGTCGTTTCGGTTGCCTGTGTGACAATGTGAATAAAGGCGTTTCCGACACCTATAATATATAATATATATTATATATTATATATAATATTAAATATAGAACCTATATAATATATATTGGAATCAAAATCATTAGAATGATTTGTTAACCGTCGCATTTAATCCATATTTCAAACGGATTTAAATTGATAATAAATTTAGAAAATTCGTTGAATACAAATATATTGAAAAGGCTTTAAAAGCGAAGTTTAATACGCGTTTCGGAAAAATCCTTCTTCCCAGAATAAGGATTTCAGAAGAAGGATTTTAGGAGAAGGATTTTTCCGAAACGCGTATTAAACTTCGCTTTTAATGCCTTTTTCAATAAATTTGTATTTAACGAATTTTCTAAATTCATTATATATATTCCTGTGGTTTTACAGTTTATTGTTCCACGGACTGCATGATTTATTAGTTATGCTGCTTTTGTTTTTATTGTCCGTGTCTTACTTTTACATGTTAGACAATGTCCTTGTCGTGCAGAATTGTATTTTAGGAGAAATAGTTCGCGTCTTATGATTTATGATTTCGTTCATCCACATCTTTCACGCTTGTGTTCTATTAAGTCATTTACATGCTGTTCAAACTGAGGTTATCCTAGCACGCTCTTCGTATTCTCAAGGCTTCGTTGTATACAATTTTTCTTTTAATAGTTGTCGCGTGAGAACTGTTGTAATTAATGTACATCGGATTTGACTCTGGCTTACGGTAGAATGTAATTTTGAATTTTCCGTCTTCTTTGTGTATGCTTACATCTAGAAAATTCACTCTCTCTAAACTCAAAAGTTAATTTAACTAGGCTTGTTTCTTTAAGAGTTCGCTCAAAGTTATGGAGGGATAATAAGTTTTCTGGTCACAAAGAATACAATCGTCTATATAATAGCAGGAGGATAAGGATTTGTTTGATGGCATTCATGACCAGTGATCCTCTAGCATATTTATAAACAGAATGCATAAGTCGAAGCCATCGGTGTGCCCATAGCTGTTCCTAGTTTCTGAATATATTTCTGATCGTTGAAATTAAATATGTTTTCGTTCAGAACAATTTCGGCACAATTCAAGATTAACTGCTGCTTTTGCGGATTAATGCCACTCTTTCTTAGTGCATTTTGCATCTCGAGTAATACATGATTTGTTGGAATTTCCGTATACAACGATTAAACGTCGTTGTACACACTGATACCCACTATATCAGTGTATTAGACCGGATTCCGGTAGATGGCACTTTAAAGACACACCAGTTACTATTCAGTGTTCCACCACCATTATAATACACCCGCTGGCTGTTCACGGCTGCTTATTGGATCACATGATGGTTTATGCCGTAGATAATCAATATATCTAAGGGTCGTTTCTCCATCCGCATACTGGAGGACGCGCTGGATAGCTTCATCTAGGCCACCATATATATTAAATTTTATAAAATTAAAAAGAAATAATAACAATAATTATGCTAAATCAAAATTTAATAATTAATTAATTAATAATTATAAATAATAAGTAATTCTTATAAGATTTAATATACTTTAAATCAAATTAAAATTTAAAATTGAAATTTAAAATAAAAGTCTATTTTTTATGAATTGACTAATGAATAACAGATGATGTGTCAGAATAAGGATTAGAGATAAAATGATAAAATTAAATATTTATTAAATCGAATATTAGGATAATAGTAGCTCATAGTCAATAAGGAGATATGGTTCTACAATTGGCCCACCATATAAATAGTAAGTAATTGTTTACTTCATGACCTCGAGCAGCAGTAAAAGTTATTTAAAACAATGAACAGTAATCATTGTTTTTATTATAATTTTATATAATTAAAAAATTGTTTTTAATTTAACCCAATTCTAATATAGAACGTATTGTCGATGATAACGAATCCCCCTGTCATACATTAAAACCGAATCAGCAATACATTGTTTTCATGAAATTGGGTCAGTATGGAAATTACATTCTACTAGATTACTCTGAAGTGTCTTATGATCCCGATGACACTAAGCTACTTGCTCAACTTTTAAAAATAGGTGGACTTGAACCTCTTGAAATTGGTAAGTGGCAAAAATTGAACATTAATTTATAATATACTCGGTATGTTTTAGGTACCGGAAAATGTCCACAATATATAATGAATGCACGTAAGTTAATATGTAATATCTTTAATATAACATTAAATTGATATTAGTTGACTGAATATCCATTAAAAAATAATTTGACGATAATTTTATTTTCCCAAGATTGCTACCATATCTAGGTGACAAATACCATCATCATAATCATTCTTAAAACTGTTATACATAAAATTACATTCGATTTTAAATATTAATTTAAATTTTATGTAATTTTATGCACAATGTTTTAAGTCATTGCTGAAATTAACTTGTTTAAAGTTGTTAAGGACGAATTTTAGCTTGTTTCTTATCTTTTAATTTACTTAAATTTTGATTCTATAAGACCGATACTTCACAGAAATTTGTAATTATGAAGAAACATAAATTTGCATTGATAATAATCAATGTTTACATTGACACGGAATAAAAAAAATATCTTTAAGATAAAAAATATTATATTAAAATATACAATATTAATCATTACGTATTTGAAAATTAATATGCAAATTAAATTTTTTAATATTTAGATATTAGACTGGCAATTAGATTGCCAGTCCTCCTCTGCATCCAGTAGTGGGAGGGATCTGGCACTGATGAGTCATTGTGATGACGAAACGGCATTCGTCATTCTTTCGCGTCTGGCTTACATGTTTTACAAGAAATTCACGCGGAATGGTCTCACTCTCCTTAGATATTAAAATATTATAGGTAGATAATATTTAGATATTAATACATTATAGTTATTATATCAAGATATTATAAGTATATTATAAGATATTAAGATATTACACATCTTAATGTTTAATATATAAATATATTTATATATTAATGGGATTATTAAAATTTATATTGGTATTAGAATTGATTAGTGCTCTTTAAAATAATTGCAATTCGTTTCATAAATTCTTATAATTTACAATTTTTGTACCGTTTTTCCGCGTCTGGCTTCAATGATAACAACGTATTTCACGCGGATTGGTCTCACTCTCTTTTGAGATTAAAGAATTTTATATAAGCTGTAAATACGATTTGATAGATGCATTCTATTTATCGCATGTTATCTAGTATAATCGATAAGGATTGGTATTTTGTTAAAAAATATTTTGATAAAATAAAAAATACGTTCGAAATTGAAAATATTGTATAGGTAAGACCAAAACCACTAACGGAATTCTTGCATCACCACTATGTTCTAGCAAAAATCAAAGTTCTCATTAAAGTACTAACGGTTGATGAACATTTCACCTTTTTGATATCTTGCTAGTTTTTGTAACCTATTATGAGATTTTGTGTATACGAAGGGACAAGTGTACCACAGATAGGTGTCTTACCTTTACAATAAATCATAAATTTTATACTTTTAACGAACAAAGTTTAAATTAGATTTGTAAAAGTTTAATGTATGTTTGAAACGAATAAAATAACTTAGTATCCTCATATCATTTAAATTATACGACAACCATATTTGAACATACTAACAAGAAACGAACAAATAAAGGCCACATAAAGAATAGCAGGTAGATGCTGCAAAATTGACGATTTTCAAGAAAGCCATTAATCCATATTTGTGGATTGTGGATAAGAAACATTATCCATTGCTGGATACATATGGAGACTTTTAAGTATCATTATCTTAATATTTTTTTCAGTTAAGTAATTTGAGTTTCATACCATATAATGTTAAATATAATACATTAAATAATGAAACTTTAAGAATTACCATAATATGTAATGATATTGACTTAAAAATTATTTAAATAATTTAATAGATGCATACTTTAAATTAGGCTGCTATTAAAATAAAATCAAACAGAAAATAGTAAAATATATAAATCAGCACAATATTATTAAAAATAAATCTAAAATATTAAAAATAAATTTTATAGATGGATAATAAATAATATTTTGTATTAGAATAAGATTCTTGATAATCAAATTTAATCAGAAGAAATACGCCATTAGCATGTATTTGGCCCCGCTGTTGTTTTGGACTGAGGAATGGGAGTCGAAACATAATAACATAGCAGTTCGTCTTAATGACCTCTGATCCTTATGATCCATAATTATGACGAACCAACTCTCATGATTTGTGTTTAAAACGTTTGTTTATGCTATTTTAAAAATTCTATGACAATGATACAAAAAGCTGGTGAGTACATTGATTTTGTGTTTTTACAGTTTTAGCCGATTGCATTAAGAGTTTAGCGTAATGACTATTGTCGATGTGCTTCAATCAATTTTGATCATTCAGATTAGATGTATGTTCAATTGTGCATCTAACTTACAGTTGGGTTAATCGAACATTTATAATATTTTACATAATTGCATTATTCTTAAATAATGAAAATAAGTAAGAGATAATCATTTAATAGACCATTTTGTAATTGTAGCTAACGAAAATAAAGACGAAGAAATTGATGACCAAATGTCAATAAACGAAAAGGAGTCTATTGCTAACGATATTTATATAAATGATGGAGTTAATAACTATATCGAAACTCAAGCTGGTATTGACTTTGAAATGGACGTGGACTCTCAAAGAACTTCACCTCGTAGAAAATATCAAAAGGATGGAATTTCAGCTATGTTTAAGTCATTATCTGTCACCAGCATCGTCAGCATCTTCATCGGTTTGATTATCTTCACTATTTAAACACACCCTTATGCCGAATATCTAACGAAACTGTAAATTAACGCGACTATATTAAATAATCACATTACCAAAACAATTGTTCTATTTAGTAAATAATGGATTTAACTTGAATAAATAAAACCTTATTTGCATCTCAGTGGTCTTTCATAGCTTTATGAACCACAAGATGTAAATCTTCTGCATGTATCATATCACATTTTATATATTTTTGAAAATGACTCCAATCAATATTATAAATTAATTAGCGCGGTTTGAAAATTTAAATTTTCATTGCAAATGGGTTAATTTTACATAAATATTGTTGTCATTAAATAGGAAATGTTCCATCAAAAATTATCGTATGTTAATTCAAAATTATTACGCAATTATCCCTAATTCGCCTTCAACAACCTAACTTATCGGATAAGTCGTCAGAAATTTTAAAGTAAGAAAATTTATAAAGAGTTTTTTAGCAAGATTAAAGGATGAAAACAATTTGTGTTTATTGAATGATCGCATCAAAATATCTAATATGCGATGTAAGGTTCGTTTAATATTGTTAGTATTTTTTACATTTTTCACCGTACTGTTATCTTATATATATAATCAATAAGACAATTACATTTATAAACAGTAAAAACGAGAATACTTCAATATCTAGCTGAATTTTAATTCGAAAAATCTTAATTTTATATTTAAATGTATTTTAATTGAAGAATTTGGGTGTCAAGATGATAGCAGAAGCATTAAATAAACTTAATTTAATTTTAAAAATAAGTTTTATATTTTATTTCCTTATTTCGAATGTTACGAGATGATATCAGTTAACCATCAATATATTAAATTTGGTAATTTAAAAGCATATGAACAATCATTTCGGTAACTATTTTATTAGTTAAAGTAAGTATATATCTTTTAATATCAAATTACAGCGTTTGCCTTAGTGTGGCTATAAAAACATTTTTATTTCTATTTAAACAAACAACTTAATAATTATATACCCGTCATGTTTCGTATATTTCATCGTATAACAGAGCTTTTGTCATATACAAAGTTCAGAGAAAATAAATTTATATATTTAGCTGTAATTGGTTTAATACATCTTAGAAAAATATCTAATTTTAATTGAAGCAAGTATTTTTATAAAAAATGTATCAAGAATTTAAATTAAATGAATTTATAAGAATATAAATATTTTCATATAAAAATTTCAAGGGAATCATTACGATATAATTTATAACTAAAACGATGTGCAAATTTGAAAGTTATTTTCTCGACCTATCGTAGATTGTACGATAAAACTTTCGCTTTTGTAACGTCTGGCAAAAGAAGACATTACATTTTGAACAATTATTGCAGAGATTTTCCATGGGTAACACTATATTTTTCACGATGAAAAAATATTTCCCTTCTGCTAGTTTTTGAATTTTTCTAAGCATAATTAAAAGAATCTAATCCTTCGGGGCGTTTGGATGTTTAACATAAATTCCAGATTTGCCAAAAATCTTGAATCAAGATTGCCATCAAAATGTAAATGGTAATTTTCATCTGATGCACCTACGTCCATAAATCCTTGGCGGTCTGTCTCCACTCCTCATATAATTCTCTAGCCAACAAGGTTACAAAACGCACTTTTCGTCTAGCTTTTCCTAACACTAGTTCCATTCTTCACAAAACTAACCTACTTATCGATCGTTTCGCACAACAATAACTCGATATTTTATGTCTTACTGAACCTGGCATACTGATTCTGAGCCTTGATATCCGTAACATCCGTTCTTTCGGATTTTTTATTGTTTAATTGCCTCGCCTCATCAACCCAACAAAATAAACCACTTCTAATCATGGCAGAATAGTCGCATTCGCTCGTATTCTTGCCTCTCTTGATAAAGTCGATTTCCCTTATCTTGTACTAAATTTGAATTTCTCCTCTGTAAATCTTAATTTCCGATCCTTCCACAACTTGCAATCATATATTACCCGGGTTCATGTTACCACCCGGGATCATGTTACCACCTGGGTTCATGTTACCACCCGGGTTCATGTTACTACTCGGGTTAATGTTACTACCCGAGCACATGTTATCACCCGGGTTCATTTTACCACCCGGGTTCATGCTACCACCCGGGTTCATGCTACCACCCGGGTTAATGTCCACCGTCATGCCTCTTTTTCAATGAACTCGTCTATCTACTATCAAACCGTTCACTTTATTTTTTACTTTTAATTGTTCTTCAAAAAAGATTTATTTTAACGTGGCAAATGCGTGTCAGCGCACGCTTACATGACCACAACAAAACAAAACTGTAAATCAGGTGTCGAGAAGGTGTGAACGGAGGAGGTGTTTGAATGTGATAAAGGAGGGGGCGCGGCGGACGTCGATAGGGAGTTGATTCAAGGCGAGTGAGGCGGATACGAGGAAGGATCGGAGACCGTAGTTGTTGGAGTAATTGGGAACGTGGAGTAAGAGGGTATGACGAGAACGCAGCGATAGCGAGGTGAGGCGAGTGTCGTCTAAGAAAAGAAGGTTGATGAACAATGGGAAACCGACAGCGATGAGACGAAAAGTTAAGAGAAGACGGGGGAGTTTGATGCGGATGTGGATGGTGGGCCAGGAGAGTTGGGCAAAATATGTGGATGTGTGGTCGAAGCGACGGAGACGAAAGAGCACTCGAACGGCGGTGTTGATTATTCGTTGTAGGGGTAGGATTATGGATTTTATGGAATTGGCGAAAAGGCTAAGGCAGTAATCGATTTTAGGAAAAAGAAGCGATGAAAGAATAGACATACATGAACGAAAGTCGATAAGGGGCCGGATACTGCGGATGTCACGGAGAATTAAGTTAGACGAGCGGACCTTGTCACAGACGAAGGGTTTAAGGGAAAGGTGATCATCGAAATAGAAGGCTAAGAAAGTGAGATTGTGGACTATGGGGATTATCGGTCAGGCAAAAAATACAGTGGGAGGAAATATTTTTGGTTTACGGGGGAGGATCCACATTATTTTGGACTTGTTTCAGGCATTAAATAACGTTGTTTCAGGTATCTCTGAATAGCATGGAGGTACCGTCTGAATGGAAGAGTGCGATTGTTGTGCCGGTATTCAAAAAGGGTGACCCTCGGCTAGCAGACAACTGTCGAGCTATAAGTCTTACAAGTTATTTGGGTAAGGTACTGGAAAGGATCATCCACGAGCATATATTCAGACACTTGAGCATATCAGGTCAGCATAGCTTTATGCAACATGGCTTCAGAAAAGGACGTTCTTGCCTTACCAACCTTTTGTATGCCCGTGAGGCCTGGATTGAATTCATGTCTCAGGGAAGGCAGTTGACGTTATTCTGTTCGATTTTAGTCGTGTGTTTGATCGTGTTCCTCATAGTCTCCTCATTCAAACAGTGGCCAGCTATGGCATTAATAGCTCAGTTATAGGATGGATTAGAGATTTTCTATCTAACAGATCTTTCAGAGTACGAGTTAGTAGTACCCTATCCTCACCACATTTAATTACGTCTGGAGTTCCTCACGGTTCTGTACTTGGACCTTTTTTGTTTAACATGTTCATGAACAGTTTACTCACACAGCTCCATTGTCCGTGTTTAGCCTTTGCTGACGACATCAAAATCTGGTGTGAGGTCATATCTGCAGATGACCATATCCGCTTACAGCGTGACATTGACAGGGTTTATACATGGAGTGTTAATACTGGGGTATTGTTAAACATTTCTAAGTGCTCACACATTCGTCTCGGAAGGTCCAATGTGTCTTCCTTATGTAGTGTCGGGACATGTAGTATCATTTCGACCAATCAGGTTCGTGATCTTGGCATACTTATGCAATCGTTACCTTAAAACTAGAATGGATACTGAAAGACGTTGCTGTTCAGCAAGGAAGATGATTTATCTAATTAAAACTTGTTTCTTGTCAATATCTCCTCAGTGTTTTGCTCGGCTATATAATGCGCTTGTTCGTCCCAATATCGAATATGCTATCCAGGCATCATTCCCTTCTACAAGAGGTGAAATGAGGGATTTGGAGAGAATTCTACGTAGTGGCAGCAAGCTCGTTAGAGGATGTAAAATGATGAGTTATAGCGATCGTTTGACTTCAATAGGCATGATATCAGTGCAAGCCAGACTACTCGTTCTGGATCTGTTTGCGATGTGGTCTATAGTAAAGGGGATAGATGGATACACAAGTGAATGTATTAAATTGAATGTCCGACAGAGTCGCAGGGGTAATTCTCTCGCCTTACGCGCAAGACAAATTGGAAGGTCGACAATGGTATCTCGATTGTCACGCAGAGTGAGAAAGTTGTGGAACGCATTGCCTCACGACATCATGACTGCGTCATCATTGAGCCAATTCAAAGCCATGGTCAACACTTGGATAAGACACGCTGATCAAGGCAACATTGGAAGTTCTTATCCTTGGTTTGGTTGAAATTGATATGTTTGTTTAATGTTTTGTAATGTACGATGAGCGGGCAAAACGGCCTTCTCGGTCAAAGCTCTGTGTATAATAATTTTTTTAATTAGTATAATTCGAAAATTACGCATTTGACGGTTACCCGCAAATGGGTCCAGTAATAAAATTAATAATATTATTAGATAAACACTAAAACTTGCGATGTCGTCCAACGTCGAATTGGATGCCCTCGTGTGAAGCGATCACCCCGAATGCAGGCAGAAGTCATCTTAGCGAGGGCGAAACCAATTTTAGTCTTGATAGAACGAATACTCTCGTTGTACGTAAAATCCCGGCGCAAAGATTGAACGCCCTCTGTGTATAATAATGCAGCGATTTATTTCCCATTCCGCCTTTCGGCTGGGCAAAATTTAAAATACAATAAATTAAATCAATTACTTGAAATCAGAAATCCGGCGTCTGAACATATAGCGTACGCTGTTATAGATAAATTCTGAAGTCTGAAATCGGGCCATGAGTGCAACGGTGCGCAAGAAAAAAATGTTAAGCATCAATCAAAGTTAGGCGATTTCCTAGTTAGATTACCTCTAAAGACCACGAAGATAATACGGGGCATGCGAAAGCATGCAAAAGAGCTGAACACTCTTTTGAGCGAAATCGACAGCGACAGTGAGTCGAGCGAGTGTGAAAAGGGAGTCGAATTGAACAAAATTTGGCGTGGTAGCCGTCTAAAGATAAACGCCAAACCAGCGGACGCTTTTGGTATCTTGGATTTCTCCAAGCTGATTGAGTATAAACAGGCGTCAAAAAGATATCTGGATCTAGGCTAAGTATTTTGTTATCGAATAGCAGTCGGGCTGCCAAATACGCTGTGGTTTCACCAAGGCGAAATCGATTGCAAAGTTTGACCGAGAGTGGTATCGATCTACTAAGCACCGCAACAGCTGTAGAAGAACACTTCGATGATACTCCTAATATCCTTTTTAGGTAGCGCCAAAAACATTTATCAATGATCTGAAAATCTCCTAAGGTCAAATCCGACCAAAAGCATCGAATCCCGTAACTCAGAATAGGAAGCAACATCACATCAAAATATTTGATCGCGCCTTCGAAGGACATAAGACTAAGCTTCGATGCCGTATAAGCTGACGTTACAACTTTCGCCGATTGGCGCAATAAGTGGCTTCTGAAAGACCATCGAGATGAGAGTTACAAGCCTAGATATCGATACGAATTAACAAATTCTATCGATGTTGCATTCAGAAAGAGCACATCATCACGACAGCGAGGCCCACCTCGCCGAAATTTTATAATTTTCGTTTTGGAAGTGTTGATCACTATTTTATTTGTCAGACAAAACTCAACGAGAGCTGTATAATAATTTTTTTAACGAAAAAACGAATTTATTTGACAAAGACACTGCAAAATCATAACAAAAGTAACAATGAAAAAATTTATCTGAAACACCATGAGCTAGCCCGCACGAGAGCTATTCCAATGGAACGTCTGAATCGGCTAATCACGTCACTGTAACGGCACTCTCTTCTCACCGCTACGTCTTTTGCTAAGCGTTTTACCAACTGTTCTGCCTCATCCCCTAATCCACCTTGTATTGACAAAATAACTGGTATAAAAGCTGCTCTTTCGATCTTGGATATCCGTTCGGAGTACTTAGCCTTTTTTCAATTCTCGTTATAACTGAACGCTGATCGTGGAGTCATTGTGGCATAGGAACGAGCATGTGTATTGAATACAGAAATGTTCAGGTAGAACCGCTCAGACGGGACGCCAAACAACCCCGAACACAAGACGTCAAGACGTGCATTGCGATCTAGTGTAGTGGAAGAAGAATCGAATTGAATAGTTGGATCAACGAAAAAAAGCAATGGCTCAGTTGTAGTTGATGAGCACACCTCTGAAGTTAATTTGGCAAAAATGTCTCTGATCACATTGTGCCTTACTATTGATTTCCCTCCGCATTTGCAAGATAATGAATGAACAACACTAAGAACTTCCCCACATACACATTTGCCTGAAGTATTTAAAATTTGCCACCCATATCTGACAGAGAGACCATCGGAAAATTCTTGATTGCTTAAGCGAAACTTAGGATCATCACTAGGGCGAGCAGATAGCCACGTTGACGCGCCCTTTCGAGCGGCATGCTTTAAAATTACCTGTTTGCAGTCGTCCACTGTATTTAACAGTGACGAAAATTTTTCGGCAGCCCGGAGATTCTTTAGTTTTCTAATTTCAACTATTGACTGTTTCTGGATGGTATCAATGTCGCCTCCGAGACCTAACTCAAATAAGGGCTTACATAGCAAAGAAGAATATTCCCATTCAGATTTGGTATTCTCATATGGATGTGATATCCCCAAACCTCCCATTGAGAAAGGCAGACTTGCTACATCGCGCCAACACTTCTGTAAATTAAAACCAGTTATTTTGGGGATTATTTTATTCTGTATGAAATTTTCGAGTGAAGAAAACCATTCATATTCACATTTACATGTTCTTTGTACATGAGTCCACTTATTTTGCACTGCTGCTGAAAATGCTAAGAACGCTAACTGCCGTGAATCGCTAGAGACTTCACATAACCTATCGAGCAATTTTAACCAGCGAGTTACTTGTGTTATTACCCAATCTTTTTCGAACGAACCAAAACCTATGGGAGCTCCTAAAAGTTCTACACCATTAGATACGACATGAACCCCTAAGCTGGCAAGTGAATCACATTCAAGGATAATGTTGGCGTTAACCAGAGCTGTACACTTGTTGACATTAATATGAAATTCGTATTCCGGTCCTATTGATTGCAACGATTTAAAAAAATCATAAACATTCCCCGGTGAACCAACACATGATACATCGTCTGCATACCAACGCTGTTTTATTTGAGGATGCAAAGCGCCTAATCTATGTATTAATGGTATCGTTGCTGCCGCAAATGCTACAATTGCCAAAGGGTCGCCTTGCGTAAAACCTTCCTTTGATAACAGATAATCATCGTCAATGGCTAAGATTGGATCTAAACTATACGTATTCTGCAGGAATCGTGCTAAAGCAGGGCATATCTTTTCTATATTGAGGAGAGCTAATTTCCTATTAATTCTATTAAAAGCATTATGTGCATCAATTAAAAGTAAACATGACGAGGTCGAATTAGCAAAGGTTTCACGCATATCTCGCACAACGAATTCGACACCTCCCTTTTGACCTGCACAAAGTTGTGAATTACCCGCAATTGACTTAATGAAAGGAGAAATGACATTTAAAATCGTTTTAGCCATTATGCGCCTATATGCCTCACCTATTCCGATCGGTCGAACACCAGGATTTTTATCAAGGGCAATGAGCCGACTAGCGATTAACGCTTCTGTTGAATGTTTTGGAACTCTATTACTAGCAATTCGCCTTGTCAGGTCTGCCAACGTAGAGGCCAACTGTAATGAATCCCTATCAAATGAGGTTAGCATTTGCCGCCATGATAAAGCATTAACACCCGAAGGACCCGCAGCGCCTGTAGTACGCTTAGCACTAAGTTGAATTGCAGCTGCATCTATCGTATCGAAAAAGGAGGGATGAAAGTTATCACATTCCATGTCGATCTCCGATAATAAGGCGTCCTCACTAATTATAGCTGCATGTGGATGCTTCGCTTCAAGAATATACTTAACCGATTCGTTGCCGATATAATCATTTGGACTCAAAGTTTTATTGACATAACCGTTTTCCAGGATTCTTACTGCAGAAGTAAGATTACCTGACATTAATGATTTCACGAACAGCGACTTCCAATTGCGCTTAGAATCGTATCGTGACTGGGATACCTTTAAACGTGATTGAATACATTTACCCTCCCTTACTAATTCATCAAAATTTTGGCTTTGCCAAAGAGACAGGCGACGCGACATCAATTGACGTACATATTTGATTTTCGAAGAACCTACTTTTTGTAAAACACACTGACAAATAATTGTCACCTTCATAAGCGACGAGCCTTCGACGTCATCTTCGCGACAAGCAGTTTCAAACAATTTGTTTAGTTCATTTAAAAACATTCGGCTTTCGTTACACCTCGGTAAGTAAAAGAGATTAGGACGCCAAGTGATTACCTCTTTGAATGATTGATGGATAAGAGTGTTTGGGAATCTATTCGAGGCAGCATCGAGGGTGTGAACCGCGTTATCCGCTATATTCATGCTTGCAAAGTGGGATACGAGTTGGTTTTCGCAATTTGCTGCAGAACAGTTAGTGCACGGCTTATTTGATTTTACACATTTGCATTGACGACATCGTGCTGAATGTCCATTGCACGAACATCATTTTGGCTCGGCTGGAATTCCTTTAGGCATCGTGATTGTATTGGCGAAATAAAGTTGTTGACTATAAAAAAATTCGATTTGTTGTCTCGTTTTTCTTTGTTAGGTGTATAATAGTTATCGACTTTGTAACAGCGATCTCAGACGATTTCAGCGCTCACAGACGGTTTCGTAATGCGCTCTCAGGCGGCTTCGTAATGTGTTTGTAAGTGTTTGTGTATGTCAGTCGTCGATGTATAATAATTTTTTTTATTATTATTTTTTATTCTAAAATAATAATAATCACAACTGTAGGTTCCCGCAAATGGGCCGATAGCTCACAAAGTCAAGACATTGATCCATTATTATATTGTTTTATTAAATATCAATCGAATTCTTGGTCCCCGAAATATCCGAATTCCTGCGATTGTATATTTGTGTGTTGAGCTCTTCTACTATTGGGCATATAAAAAAAGATTATAAGATAACAAATATAAAGTCAGAACAGTTGTCTTTCTTCTTATTTCTTGAGCTGCTTAAAATTTCATTGATTGGCTCGAATTGATTGTACGTGACACAGGTATGCATCGTCAGCCGAAATAAGCATATAAGCCTACCCCCTTCAGCGTATCTATTGATTTTAAATATAAACAAGACAAATGAGCACAGGAAAATACATGTAAGAGTGATGAGCATGCTGTGTTGCAAAAACAGCATACACAAGTTGATGATCGTTCATGTATGATTCTTCCTTTTTTACAGAACCTGGGGTGATATCCGTCAAGCGAAGCTCTCCAGATTAAAGTGCGCTTACTTGCGAGAGGGCTACGCCAAGCTGTTTGAAGAAAAGCAGGAGTCTGATAGATATCCTGATCAAGTTTAAGTACTTTGCCGTCGAATAAATTTAGATTTTTAAGAAAACCATCAGTCAAAGGAAGATTCATCTCTTTCTGTAATGAAACTGATAAAGGAGGCAACCTTGCTAGAACTTGAACAGCCGTGGATGAAGTTTTTGGAGATACGCCTACCAACCTTTTTATAAATCTTGACAGGCACTTATCTAACTGGTAAAAGTTTTCTGAAGTCAAGTCTACCCAGATACAAGCTAGTCCATATTGTAGTCTTGGAAGCAACATTATATAAAAATATCGTAACCCTGCCTCAAAAGATAATCTGCCTAGTTCGGACAGTCCAGATGTTGCCTTCACAATTTTATCACATTTAAGTTCAAAATGTTGATACAAAGACCATCTAGCTGTGATTAACATTCCAAGATACAGATACTTCGATTCAAAATCGAGCGGAGCGTCTTGATAGCATAGAATGTCCGATCGACTTAGTCGACCTCCTCTTCGGAACTTAATTACCTTAGACTTTTCACCGTTCACTCGAATACGATTAGTAAAACAGAACGCTGAGAGCGAGTTTAAAGCTATTTGGGCATTAGAAATAGATTTGGAAATAATAGCAAGATCGTCTGCATATAATACACATGAAATATCTAAAAGATTGTGACTTAGACTGCTAGGAAGATCAGCAATGAAGAAACTGAATAACAAAGGACTTAGAGGGTCGCCCTGAAGGACACCACGATTGGCAAGAAACTCATTCGAATAATTTATGCCGTCAAAAATGCGAAGAATGTTTGGTTGCAAAATAGAATTCAATAAATAAAGAATAGGACCGCCTAAACCTACACTACGCGCTAACTTTTCTAAGAGAAGTTTTCTATCAACTGAGTCGAAAGCTTTTTGAAAATCAATAAAAATAATAATAATAATAATTTTTTTTAATAATAATTTTTTTTTATTTTTATTTTTTTAGCGCACAAAGAACGATCTCTGCGACTATTCGGATGGCAGAGTTAACTACTGTTTCACATTGAGAAACTTTTTTGTATTATATTGCCCAGTCTGGGATCGTAAATTTCAATTTGAGGCCCATTTGCGGGAACCTAAGTTAATAATTTTTTTTATTTTTTTTATAATAATAACTTTATTGAAAAAGAAAAGTAAATTTTACAGAAATTAGGTTCCCATAAACGGGCCTATAAATGAGATTTATTGTCAGGAAAGATTGGATGTCTTCTACTTGATCGCGGCATTCGCAGACATAGTGAAGAAGACATAATTAGTCTTCGAGCACAGCGCAAAACTCGCTGTGGTGGGTTGTCATAAGATTAATAGGTTTGGAACAGCTGGAACGTGGCGAGCGAAAGCATGCGGAAACTGATCGTGCGATTTCAAAACTGATGTCTCGTTTCATCTTTACGGCTAGATCAGGATAAGAACGCGTTGACCGATGCGTCAGTTTTGAAGCCGTGGTTTTGATTAATCTTTCCGCTTCTATGCCAATTCCTTCCGAAGTGGAAAAAATAAGAGGTATGAAAGACCCTCGTTCAACTAGCGCAATCCGTTCACTGTATTTGGCTTTCTTGCGACTCTCGTTGTATTCGAAAATAGACTCAGGCTTCCTTGATATGTTCGATTGAGCAGGTGCAGCAAATACATTAACATCAAAAAATGTTCGCTCAAATCGACTACCGTGCAGCCCGGCACAAACTATGTCAAGACGCGCGCTTGGATCACGGGTTGTTGTTGTTCGTTCGAAAGTAATATTTTCAGGAACCTCGGTTAGCTGAGGTTCGCAAGCTACGCCGTGAGATATGCGGCTAAGATAGTGTGAGATGATGTCGCGGACTGCGTTATGCCGGATCGAAGGCAAAGCACCTCGTCTACATGATAAGGAATGAGCCACACTGACTCGAGTGCCGCAAATGCAGTTGCTAACTCCAATCTTAGGATCAGTATGTCCATACCTTGCGTTCAAAGCATCCCTGAATTCGTTAGAAGAAAGATAAAAATTTTCATGCTTGAGCGGAAGCGCACTTAACCACGAAGAAGCTCCACTGCGAGCAGCATGCGCGATCAGATTACTGGTTGCGGGTATCGCTAAGATCGGAATTTTAGAGAGGCGTTCTTGGTGCGATAGTGATCGTAGTGTCTTGATTTCGCTAAGCATAGTTTTCTGCCTCTCTCTTAGGCTATCGCCACCTGAACCAGAATTATAGGTTGAAATTAGCATGTTTGAGGATTTGCGTTCAAGTGTGGCTGTGGTTGCAGGGTTCGCGATACCAATACCTCCAAATTTTAAAGGAGAGCACAATATTGACTTCCAGTCTTCATCGAGGTCCCAGGACACGAAGTTTGGGAGAAGCTGTGTGGTTAAGGTGTGTGACAGATCCGACCAGATAGTGGCTGAACAGTCGCAGGTGCGCATTATATGTGTCCACTTAAATTGGACGGAGTTGATTAATCCTGCAAAAGCGACATGCGGATCTACCTTGGCAACATAATCGAGACGTTGCAGCATTGTGGTCCATGTAGACAAATGTTCTGCGGTTGCTGCATTTACAAAATCGTTGGACCCGACTGGACTGCCGAGAATGATGATTCCATCGGTGGAAGTTTTTATTTCGGGGTCGGGGAGGTTCGATTGATCAATATGAAGGTGTGATAGGAGGTGAGACTTACGTGTGTTTACGAAATAGCCATACTTTGGTCCATCGGTATGAAGCACTTCCCATACTTGTTTCAAAACGTCAGTGGTCCCACTAAAGTTGGCGTCGTCTGCATACCATTTTTGGAAGACCGACGGAACTTTGCGTTGAATTGCTTTTATCAAAGGGAGAGAGGTCAGGGCGAAGCCAGCCATATCAAAAGGATCGCCCTGGGTGAAACCTTCGGTGGAGTATAAGCTTTGACTTCCCACAATGAGTTGTGCAGGGTTTGCGTAGACATTACAAAGAGCCCGAGAAAGCGACGGGCATACGAAATCTATGTTGTGTAATGCCACCGCTCTGTTTGTTCGGTTGAAAGCATTTGAAGCATCGATTGACAAAATACAGTGGTCGTCGTGACGGTTAAACTCATCTCTAAGTGTGCTGATGGCGACTTCGATACCGCCTTTTTGAGAAGCCCCTAATTGAACGGACCCAGCAACGTCCTGAATGTCATTGCGAACAATATCTAGAATGGCCCGGCTTATAATGCGTCTGACAGTATTGCAAATACCTATGGGGCAGATTCCTCCTTACTTTTACTCTAAAGCAACCAGACGGCAAGCGGTGAAAGCATCTAAAGTTCCTGGAGTGAGTGGTTCTGTTGCGACGAAGATAGCGAATTTGGCAAGTGCTTTGGCTAGGCTGAGTGAATTCGAATCAAAATCTGTCAGCATGTGAAGCCATGAGCGAGCATCAATTCCGGACGGACCCGAGCTTCCTTTGTTTTTTTTTAAATTTAATAATAATAATAATAATTTTTTTAAAGAAAGAAAATTTATTATTACAAAATCGAAGAGTTTAAATGTCATGCTTCCGTAAACGGTGTTGCCGTTTAATATTTTTTTTAAATAAAAAATATTTATTGTAAATCAAATAAACACAAGACTTTCAAAGTCCCTAATGGGCAACAGTAGAACAATACCTAACGGGTCACAATTGAAATAAAAAATAATATATCAAATTTGAACATCCTGGCACGACAGTGTATCTTGAATTTTAAGATCATCTATCGTATCACCAATAAAATTTTCCATTGCAATTCCTGCAAACCTTCCAGTTCTCGACCTCGCATTTCGCAATGCGACTGAAGCCGACCTAGCCATTAGAAAACCAATGTCAACTCTAAGGTCTTCAATGCAACGATTGTAGGGTCGTTTAGATTTTTCAGCTTCCAATTTCGCCATCCGCTTCAGAACTAGCTGAGCCTCATTACCCATAGCACCGTTACACGCTATTACGAACGGGTAAAAATTTGCGTCTTCAAACTTAGCAACACGTTCGCTATACCTGGCCATTTTCCTTTGTGTGTGGTAATTGAAGTGGTTATCCGGATTATTCGAACGATACGATTGGGCTAGGTGGTTGAATGTACAAATGTCCAGTAAGGACCGCTCTAATGTATCACCGAATAAACCGTTGCATTCAATGTCGAGTCTTGCGTCCATATCCCGTGTTGTTGTAGGTCGCTCGAATTCGACATTTTCAGGCAGTGTTCGTAATACAGGCTCAATCGCGACAGACGACGTCACTTGGGTTAATCTCGATGCAACAAAATTGCGAACAGCATTATGCCTTATTGTTGGCAGACCTCCAACTTGACACGCAAGGCAATGTCTGAGATCAAAACAGTTACCGCAGGTACAATTTTGTGGTGCGTTAGGAGGTGGCCAGTTATATCTTATAGCAAGTGCGTCTTGAAATCGACGTTTACTCAAATATCGTTTGTAACTCACTATTGGTTTTGCCGATAGCCAAGTTGATGTTCCGGGACGTGATAAATAGCTTAAGGTGGAGGTAAAAGATGTTCGTAAAGTTGAGGCAGTATCCCGCCTCTCTTTCCACAATACATTATTTTCTTCTTTTAGAGATACGGCGATTTTCTTTTGTATGTCTTTTAATGCGTTTCCTGTAATATGTTCTAGTAGTGGATTACATATTAGTCTAGAGTTTCGAAATTTTCTCTCTGGTTCATCATTAGGATCATCAATCCCAAGGCCTCCAAATCGTTTTGGCAACAATAACATATTGACATATTCATCATCCGTTATTAAACCTGTTATTGCTGGAATAAGCTGTTTCAACAGTGAATCAGACAGTTTGGCGTATGAATTTAGACTCCCTTCACATGTTCTTTGAACATATGTCCACTTATACTGGAGGGACTGAGTCAGGGCCACATACGCAATATGAGGATTCAGTTTAGCAACATCTGTAAGGTTGGATACTAGGTCAGCCCAACGCCTAACTTTTTCAGTAATAAACTCGTCTACAAAAGATTGTGTTCCAATAACCGATCCCAAAATTCGTGTTCCATTTGTGACTATTTTAACTCCGCATCCTTGAAATACAGTTCCAGAAGAAGCTAAATTTTGTTCATGTACTACTTGACATTTTTGCTCATTAAGTATAAATCCATACTTGTGTGCATTTTGTCTTAGGAAGTTCCAAACCTTGACCAAGCTCTCAACCTTTCCTACACAATTCGCATCGTCCGCGTACCATCTGTGAGATACATCTGGCACTAAAGATTGAATCCGTTTTATTAGAGGTAAAGAAGCTGCGGCAAAGGCAAACATTGAGAGTGGGTCACCTTGTGTGAACCCTTCTTTCGCATAGATAATATCACCATCGACACACAATGAAGTTGGGTCAGTGTAGAGATTTGCCATAAGTGTTGACATAGATGGGCACACAAACTCTATATTTTTCAGCGCTAGATTTCTATTTATACAGTTGAATGCGTTTGATGCATCTACTTGCAGAATCGCAGCATATTGAGATTGTCTAAATTGCTCAGCAACTGAGTGAACTGCGGCTTCCACCCCACAACGCTGACCTGCACATAGCTGTTCAAGACCTGCTACTGATTGTAAATCTTCTTGTATAATATCGCATAAAACTTTACCTATGATTCTCCTTTCGACGTTTCCGATTCCAATAGGTCGAACCCCAGGATTTTTGTCAAGAGGAATGAGACGACTAGCCGTAAAAGCATTGAGAGAGCCAGATGGCAGTAATGAGGTAGCGATTGTGACTGCTAAACTAGCTAACGATTCTGCTAATTTAAGCGAACTATGACCAAATGACTCTAGCATGATACACCAATTATGTGCGTCCATGCCTGAGGGGCCTGCAGATCCTTGTGTGCGACGTGCAGCAGAAATGATATTACTTGTCGAAATAGATTGAAACCTGATTGGATGATGATTGACGGATCCAGGAACGGGACCTTTTAATATCGAGTCTGAATAAACTTCTCTTGAATTAGGATGTGGTTGTTTGAGTTTTTCCATCACCGTTATTTCACCTATGTAATCCCCCAAAGATAGAATCTTCATTTCAGCTTCAGGGTTTTCAAGTATTCGCATCGCTGTTCCAATCTTGCCCTGCTGCATTAATCTACAAAACCTGTCAGTCCATTTTGCAGTAGAACAATGGGATTTACATTGTGTAGATTCATTTTGTAAATAACGAGCTTCTGAATATAGGTCTAGTAGTTCGTGGTCTGCCCAAAGCTTAAGTCGTCGTTGAATGTTTGATCTCACTAATTTGCATCCAGAATTTCGTGTCCGTTGAAGTACCAATTGGCATAGCACAACTATCGACTTTAGAGTAGATGACATGTTCAGCGGATTATCACTTGCGATCATATAGAGAGAACTCAGTTTGTCAATAAAAGAGTTTGCAGCATTGCATTTAAATAAGCTGTACAAATTAGGACGCCACGATATTAATTCGCTGTAAATCGCATCGA
This sequence comes from Pomphorhynchus laevis, assembly GCA_012934845.2. Lineage (NCBI taxonomy): Eukaryota > Metazoa > Acanthocephala > Palaeacanthocephala > Echinorhynchida > Pomphorhynchidae > Pomphorhynchus > Pomphorhynchus laevis. Next base: position 252 of record WNNJ02000842.1, on the reverse strand, counting down.
TTGCATTTCGATAACTGTGACTATTCTTGGAAGAAGCATATGCAGTCAGCATTTTAACAGCTCTGTCGCAGTTAAGAAAAATTTGTTCTGTTAGTTGATTAATCTGAGGTTGAATGACTGTGCTGTTGATTGTTGGATCTGGATTCGCAAAATCTGCTTGATGAATGAGAGGTGAGACGTGTCTAGAATCATTGCGGTGATCTTGATTACTACGAATACTAGATAAATATTGAACCGCATTATTCGTGCAAT